>RCUC01017992.1:0-24126 GCA_003697995.1 Taxidea taxus jeffersonii
AGACTCGGTGGATTTCCAGCCTCAGCCTGCACCTTCGTGGCTATAGGACCAGTGACAGGGGCCCAGGCCCCATGGCCACATACCAGCATCTGGGATGAGCCTACAGCTTAGTTAACTCATGTTCTGCTTTAATCAATGAATGAATGAAGGGAGGCAGGGGACTCTCAGACTCTCTACCACCCTGGGGAGGAATGAACCAGTACAGACCATGGTGAACTGCCCCCAGGGGAACTGGTGTCTGTCTAAAGAGTGGGTGATTTCACAGTAACAGTGTTACTGGCAATCTGAACGTATTTCTGGGGATCATTCTGGAAATGCCTTCCCATCTTTGTGGAGGACTTTCTTGATTTAGGTTGCTTTTTTTGCACCTTTCTAGGAAGCCTCGTGGATCTCCTCCAGGAGGAGAGTCAGATGCAAGGCTCTTGGGAAGGCTCACTGTAATCTGGATTTTACACAAGAGAGTACCCTCATCCACACCTGGAGCAGCTGCCACTTCGGTAGTGCAGGGCATGGGAGGCCAAGCCCAAGACCTTTTCTTCTCACAGAGAGCTTATAAAATTCTGATTTTTGAGGCAGATTAACTATATGAATATTTGTTGGACATCTATACCCAGTCCTAAAGGGATTTTTGCCCTCAAAAATTGAAGGTCAATTCAGAGAAACAAGATAAGTAGATAAGATTATAAAATGGTATGGGGTCAAGGGCTATAGTGAATCCCTCAGACAAATGGCCTAGACCGTGTTGGCCAAGAGACGGGTGGCTGAAATCTAGAGCTGCCAGAGTTGGTTTCCTGGGGATGGTGGGAATCGAGCTGCACCTTGCAGAGCAAGGTAGACTTGGAAATAAGGCAGACAGTGGGAAGGAGCCCCTGGAAGATAGAAAAACATGCACAAATGTGGACATGCATACTGGAACAGGAAAAGATAGGCCAGTGGACCTCGAATGAAGGCACCATCAACTACAAAAGACAAGATTATTGGGCAGGGCGGGGCTCGGGTGTGAGGTGCCCTAAGGTCACACTGAACCATCTGGACTTTACCCTATAGTCAATAGTTGATGAAGGGTCACCAGTGTATGGATGAGAGGTGACAAAGAGAAGAGGACCTGACTCCAAGCCCTGGGAAATTCTACAGAAATAGAATCGGAGCAGCTGTCAGAGCACAGGAGGGCAAGAAAAAGTGGAGAAGTGGTCGTAAAACCAGAAGAGAGTGTCAACGATGTCCAGATAGGAAGGTTTTTGAGAAAAGCATCATGAGAGTTATTTGATAACAAAAAATCAATCTTCTCCCTTCACAGCCTCCAATTCTTCTCTCTCTGTACCTGAGTCAATTTGTTGCCAGCAGACACAAAACCAACCACGTCCACCCACCGACGTGAGAGGTGGAGTGGCAGATGAGGAAAAAGGTAGCCTTTCAGGCAAAAAGATCTGGATGTGTATCGCCTCTACTGCTCACTCACTGGGTGGAATGAGTCATGTGCTGTTAAGCTTTGTAAGTCTCCATGGGTGGCCCACTCTTCCCCAGGAATTCCTGGGACAAAGTACTGAGTCAGTTACACTGGGACGTCAGGGGTCTCCCCCTGCCACCACCAGGGTCTCTCTCCTTGGAATGGGACTTGTGCAGAATAAAACAAGAACAAATAACAGTTCTCACATTCAACCTAAGGGCCCTCCCATGGAACTCTGGGTCACCTCCTGCCGTCCCGATCCCTGGAGCTGACCCATTCTGGCCTCTGTCTAAGCCTCGTTCTTCCCAGAAGAAAGTTCCCAGAATTTTCTGAGCTATCCTTATAATCAATTACTTACAGTCAATTCCTTTAATTGTCAGAAGACTCATTGCTTGCATCTTAAGAACTCAAACTCCTAGGACTGTAATGAGCATGACAAGTACCGACATCTCCAAGCACATGGCCTACGGTAGAGAGCATACAACAGACCAACTCTAAAGATGTCAAGAAGGAAGACGCACACTTTCTTCGGTCCCATCTCCTGTGCCCTCTATCAGCCTGAGTGACTAAGCGGGGGGGCGGGGGGGCACACACAGTTCTTGTGAACTCCCTTCTTTTTACTGTTTCCCACGTCCTCCCCCACCCCTCCAGCTGGGGCAGGCAGTGGGCGGGGCTGTGCCTGTCTCTGTCCTGGAGAGTCAGCCACAGACAGAGCCCTTTGTTTCTGAAGCAGGAGTCGAGGAAGGTGAGGCCTCCACTGCCCCAGAGCTAGTGTTCTGCATTCCACAAAGGACCAAGAAAAACGGCCATTTTTCTTGGAAGAAAAGCCAGAGAAGCCATTCACGATTCGCAAGAATTAAGGCCAATAGCCCCCAAAAGACCACCAGCCCCTATAAGAGTAGAACTAGCCCAGTGAAGGAGAAGGGAGAGAGATCAAAAGCTGTGGTTCTGAATTTCTTTCCAGGCTGTCGTCCTCTGTTTTCCTGGCAGTATTCTGCTCAAGTGCCACGGGCTGAGAGAGTACAAGCATGTGAAGCTTTGTGTAGAATCATTAAGTACACAAGACGTTTTTGAAAGAAAAAAATGCATTTGGCCTTTCAAAGCCAGCTCATATCTTAAAGAAACAGTCTCTCCAAATGCCCATTAGTCCAGATACTTTCCCAGCAACCTGCAGTTCCTTCTTCACCCTTACCTCCTTGGCCCTGCGACAGGCGGTATTCAGGACAGAAAAAAAAAAAAAAGCTTTCTGGTCTCTGTTTTAAATTTGTTTTCATCTGTTTTATGTGTCTTACTTTGCCCTTGTATTTGTTTTACAGCAAAAACAAAATAGGGGCAAGATAACCATGTCCTCGAAAGTCTATGCATCTGTAAGCTCCCTTTTGCTATTGATAATAAAAGTGATTTGTTTGACAGCATAGATCTTTTCCATATACTACAGATACTCAAGTCCCTCCTTTCCTTGAAGTTTCTTTCAAGTGCGGATGAAGGGATAGCTAGGGTTGAGTGCATGTCCCTCCTCCCTCAGGGGTCCTCAGGAGAGCTATTTCCACCCCAAGAAATCTGAATCCCTGATCCCTCTTCCAGAGAAGAAAGTGCAGTCAAGGGGGGGAACCAGAGAGAGCCAGAAGAGGTGGCATGTTCTGAGCCCCTGCCCCCAGCTCCATCCAGAACCAGATCAGCCAGCCAAGGAATCATGCTCCTAAAGTAACACACAACCCCCTCCCCCACCCCTGAATATCAGGCTACCCCAAGAGTAAGACAAGCTCCCCTTTCCCCAATGGAGAGAGACTGTTCCAGAGAGAGAAAGAGTGTGGAGCCAAACTGAATCTATATAATTTTAGGAAGCATTCATAACAATAACTTTTATTTTATCCGTATTGATTTAGTTACATAACTGTTTAAAAACTACATCCTATCTAAAATAATATATTGGTTTATATCATTTATTTTTCCACACTCCCATTTTATGAATTGTATTTAAATTTCTTGCATGCATCTCTGACCTACGTGGTGTTCTGCACTTTTTAAATCACTTGACACAGATTTCCAAAGCACAGGATCTCCAGAGTCCCCTGAATTGTTTTGAGACCCAGTACCTTTCTAATGAAGCTGTCCTACGACTGTGTTTCCGGGGGCCACAGCTACTCGTTTGCAGGGTGTTAGGACAGCTGATTATTTTCACTTATCTTATAGATATCTATTCAAGATCATCATAAAGAAATTACTGTGCTGCTTTTTATTTATTTTTTTTTAAAGATTTTTGTTTATTTATTTGACAGAGAGAGACATAGCGAGAGAGGGAACATAAGCAGGGAGAGTGGGAGAGGGAGAAGCAGGCTCCCTGCTCAGCATGCGGGCCTCAATCATGACCTGAGCCGAAGGCAGATGCTTAAGGCCTGAGCCACCCAGGCACCCCTACCATACTGCTTTTTAAAATGATCATTAGAAGTTGCCTTTTAGGGGCACCTGGGTGGCTCAGTCAGTTAAGCATCTGCCTCCGGCTGGGGTCATAATCCCGAGGCCCTGGGGTCAAGTCCCGCATTGGGCTCCCTGCTCAGTGGGGAGCCTGCTTCTCCCTTTCTCTTCCACTCTGCCTACTTGTGTGCACACTTTCTCTCTCTCCCTGACAAGTACATAAAAATCTTTAAAAAGAAAAAAGAAAGTGGTCTTGAAAAGACAATCTGAAACTTGCAGTTATGATATCAAAATGTGGGGATAATTAATCTGTGTTAAATTTATTTTCCTTAAAAAAAAAAAAAAACATAGATCTACCCAGTGACCTTTATAATAATAAGCAAAGCTAATCTATAGTGGGGGAGAGAAATGAGAACACTGGTTATCTGGGATCCATTATTGGGTCACTTTGGCTACAGCGAGGTGAACAGACTGTAGGGGGCAAACACGGAAGCAGGGAAGGCAGCTGGCAGCCTGTTGTAGTCACTCAAGTGAGAGCTGACAGAGGTTTTCGCCAAAGTACTGGCAGCAGAAGGCGTGCTCCGATCCAAATCCTGACATTCTACTTACGTGGGCTGATTTTTTTTTTTAAATAAAATGACATTTTCCAGGGGTGTCTGGCCAGTTCAGCCTGTAAGTTTGAGCCCCATGTTGGGTATAGAGAGTACTTAAAAACAAATCTTTTAAAAAAAAAAAAGATGATTAGGGGCACCTGGGTGGCTCAGTGAGTTAAAGCCTCTGCCTTCAGCTCAGGTCATGATCCCAGGCTCCTGGGATGGAGCCCCACATCGGGCTCTCTGCTCAGCAGGGAGCCTGCTTCCCCCTCTCTCTCTGCCTGCCTCTCTGTCTACTTGTGATCTCTGCCTGTCAAATAAATAATTAAAATCTTTTTAAAAAATAAAAATAAAAAAGATGATTAAGAAATTTTTTTCCAAAGAACACAAACTGATGGCCAAAAGACACGTTAAAAGATGTTCAACATCACTGAACATCAGGAAATGCAAATTGAAACCATGATGAGATATCACATACCTGTCTGAATGGGAAGAGGAAAAAAAAAAAGGAAAGGAAGAGAAGAGAAAAAAAGGAAAAAGAAAAGAAGAGAAATGAAATTAGTGTTGGCAAGGATGTGGAGAAAAGGAACCCTCATGCACTGTTGGTGAGAATGTAAACTGGTACAACTAGTGTGGAAAACAGTATGGAGGATCCTTAAAAAATCAAAAATAGAATGACCATATGATCCAGGAATTTCTTTTGAAAAACACATGCATCCCTGTATGTACTGCAGCATTATTTACAATAGCGAAGATATGGTAGCAATGAAAGTGCCCATCAAAAGATAAATGATTAAAGATGTGTGTGTGTGTGTGTATGCACACACATACATACAATAGAATATTACTCAGCCATGAAAAATGAGGAGATCAGAGAGAGAGCACAAGATCTTGCCATTTGTGACATGGATGAACCTAGAGGGTATTACACTAAGTGAAATAATTTAGACTGAGAAAGACAAATAAGATATGATTTTATTCACATGGGGAATCTAAAAACCAACCAACCAAGCAACCAAACAGGCAGAAACAGACCCCTATACAGAGAACTGGTGATTGCCAGAGGGAAGGGAGAGGGTGGGCAGAATGGGTGAAAGGGAATGGGAGGTACAGGCTTCCAGGTATGGAATGAATACCTCATGGGGATGAAAGGCACATCACAGTGATGGCCAATGACACTGTAATAACATTTGGTGATGGATGGCAGCTACGGCTACAGCAACCACAGCAGTATGTACGGTTTTTTAAATCGTTATGTTGTGCACTTGAAACTAATATGACATTGTTTCAACTTTATATCAAACTAAAAAATAGGGAATTAAAAAATAAAAATTTTTCTTCTAGTTAATGTAGAGAAAGAGCACTTTTCAGTGGCCCCCATGCCCACAAAAGCCAACTGAGAACTGAAGCAGCTTGTCTTCAAAAACACAATAGTTCTCCTGCAATCTGGCTTCATAGTTAGACATCAGGAGATACAGCAAGAAACCCTTAAAGAAACCTCATCATGACAGATCGTTTTCCAGTTGGTAAGGACATCAATGTTCATTTTTACAATCAGAGCTGTTTCACGTTCCAGTGACTTGGGAGAAGAAGCAAACCACAAAGATCATGTTTCTTCCAAAATCCTCCAGCTCCAGGGATTCCCTTTCTTCCCACTACAAGAGTGTGAAAGTCCATCAATCAAATCACAAAGAGGACACTAGCATAGAGTGCTCCCATGGCGTACACAGAAGCAATTCCTGTTCGCTGCTTTGACATCCTGGAACATCATCTTTTCATCACATGAGCTTGGAGGAAGCCCTCAGAGAGAGTGCTATCCAGACCCAGATACTAGCTCCCTCCACTGCTAATGGTGAGATCACAGGGCAGCGTGAAGGACTACAGAAAGTCACACAAAGCTAGAGGAAAACTTCTTTGAAACAAAGCATCCCAGATGCAGAAATAAAGAAGCCATTGTAAAGTATAGTAAGGTCTGATAAATAACAGTATTAAAGAGAGTTTCATAGTGTGTATAGAAGATAACATAAAGAAGAAGAGGGGGGAATTTAAATAAAATACAAACAAGCAGAGAACCAATAAAGGAGCCAGAAGGGAGTTTAATTCAAAATTTGTATAATCCATTCCTGTATACTTTGCCCCAAGCCACATACGTGCATGTGGTATACTAAACATGGCCACAAATTCTTTGTAGCTTCTCTTGTCAAGAGAAGCTTTTGGGCTGCTCTGTGACTTGCTATGGCCCATAGAATGCAGGAGATGGGACACGGTCCAACTTCCGAGGCCAGCTCTCAAGATCTCTTGCGCCACTTGGAACCCAGCCTCCACGTGAGGAATCCCAGACTAGTCTGCTGGAGACACCTGGCTGCACCAGCAGCCACCAGGTGACTGTAGCCAGGTGTGTAAACCAGGCAAGAAAACTCACTCAGAGGAGCCTGGGACAAACAGCTGACTGCCTAAGTGATTAGTTACTAAAATGTTTAAGACACTAAGTTTGGGGGGGATTTGTTATGTCACAAGAACAATAAAATACAGCATTAAGCTTTTTTTTTTTTTAAGATTTTATTTATTTGATAGGGAGAGACACAGTGAGAGAGGGAACACAGGCAGGAGGTGTGGGAAAGTCAGAAGCAGGCTTCCCACTAAGCAGGGAGCCCGATGCGGGGCTCGATCCCAGGACCCTGGGATCATGACCTGAGCCGAAGGCAGACGCTTAACGACTGAGCCACCCAGGCGCCCCAGCATTAAGCTTTTTAGTAGCAGCCACAGAAAGGTAAATCTGGTCTTTAAAGAACTCAGTTGTCTGTGAGATAAAGCAAGATAATTGCAGGAGAGAACCCAGTTGGGTGTGATTTCTCATGCTCCTCAGGCTCAACCCAGCAATCCAGATAAGTGAGTGTGTTTATAAATTCTGGTGCTCATTTCATTTTTCACAAGACTTTGCAAAGTCTGCCTGTCAAATTGGAGAGTTTATTTCTACAGTCTGTCTGGCATGTATGATGAATCCTTAGGGCTGGGTGGGGGCTCTGAGACCATCCAGTCCTGCATTCAAGGAGTGACCCTGACTCCTCTCTGCTCACAGTCTCTACCATGTCCTGTGGGCACTGACTTCCCAGGTGAGCATGTCCCCCCTGCCCAAGGACTGCCTCTGCCGGTGCTGGAGCTGAGGCCGCTGTCACCTCCCGGTGGAATGACTGCGGCAGGCTCCCAGCCACCCTTCCTGCTGCCATTCCTCGACCCCGCCACAGTCTATTCGCCTCACAGGAGCCAAAGCGACCTCTTAAAAAGGTAAGTCTGACCCCCTCTCTGTTCAGTGCAAACCTCCTTGCAGCTTCTTGTGTTACCCAGAGTGACTCCGCACACCCATTCCCAACTCTTCGACTTCGATGGCCCTTCCCTTTGCTCACTCTATCCCTGCTTTAGCTAACCTTGCTGCTTGCAGAAGCTCCCGGGTGACTTCTGCTCAGGGTCTCAGACAAGCCCTGCCGAGAACTCTCTTCACACAGACAGCCATGCATCTTGTTCTCTTCAAAGGTTCCCTTGGGAGATGCCTTTCCTAATGACTCTTTATTTTAAAATAGTGGATCCTCATGCCTGACCAGACACCACCCATTCTCCTAATCTGGCTTACTGCACCTACAGCCATCTGATGTCTTGGATACGTGCTCTCTGTCTAAAATACCATTGGTCCAAAATGCCATGACCATGAGGGTACAGGTGTTGTCTGCTTTATGCTGTGCTGAGATGACCTAGAACAGCACTAGCACATACCAAGCAGTGAAATAATTCTTAAATGAAGACATTAATGAAGACTGGAGAAAAGAATGCAGCATGACTCGGCAATAAGACCTTTTCCCTCCTGTTTACTATCTTCCATAGGTACTAGTGAGAATGTATTTTTTTCTTGACTTCTTCATGCACTCGAAAATATTTACTGTACTATGAGCCTGCAATGTGCAGACATTAAGTTCTGAGCATCTGGCGAGAAAAAAACATCCAAGATCGTTGTCATCTACTATGTAAGCTAAAAGTGAGGCGAGAAATACAAAGAGTAAACAAGAAAATGCCAGGCAGTGACAAGGACGACGAAAGCAGAAAACTCAGTCAAGAGTCTCAGGGAGAAGAGCTGGGCAGAGCTGAGGGGTTGAGAGCTGAATGACAAAGAGTCAGCCACGCAAAAATCTGGGGTAGAGAGAAGAGAAAGAGCAGAGGGCTCAAAGGAGGCTTGAACTTGGCAAGTACATGGGAACAAGAAGGTCATCTGGTGGAATGCAGAGAAAATAGATGGAAAGTGGGGGTACTGGAGAGATGGGGGAGGTGAAGGGACTTCGAGGCCTTGATAAAGAGATGGGATCTTATCAGTTACCTCTCATTTTGAGTGAAATGGGAAGCCACCGCTAGATCATTTCCAGACAGGAAATGATCTGATCGCCCCTGTAAACTAGCTTCTCTGGGAACTGAGGTAAAGGCAAAAGCTGAATCAGAGAGGAAGTCAGTGTGCTAATCCAGGGAAGGAGGGACATAGTGGAGATGGTGGAAAGTACGTGCTTCTGGATGTATCTGAGGTAGAGGCCAGCAAAATTGTTGCTGAGAATGGTTTGGGATAGTAAAGGAAAGTAAAGGAGTCAACGATGATGCCGGGAAAAGAAGCTTCCCTGAGTGGTGACTGAGCCTTCCCAAAACTGCCACTGTTGTCCTGTGCCAGGACTGGGACAGAATTCCCCCGTGAGGACAGGTTTCACTGTCACTGAACCAGCGGCACTGCAGAAACACCAGACAATTTCAGTGTGTCCCTATTTAGGGGCCCGGGTGGGAGTTCCACAAAGGGTAAAGGGCCTGGTGCAATGAATTTCTTTAAACCATCATACATTTCTTCCAAGCTGGAGACCTGAATGGTTCCTACCACCAGTTTGAGGTGAACCCCATTAGAATATGCCTTCTCATCAGGAAGTTACTGCCCCGAAGTATAGCTTGGTTTAGCATCAAAATTATCTGATAAATGGAGAGAAAAAGTATTTCATCTCCAATGAAGTTTCCTAATATTTAGAAGTCACATAGACTTTATTAAGCAAAGAAAATAATCCAAGCAGAAGATTTTCCCCAAGGCCATTTTGCTTTCAGAATCATCCCCTGCTCTACACCACCCATTTCACAATCAGAATATGAACCAGGCCCTTGGAAACAAAATGCTGCAACTCATCCAGTTCCCCATACCCTGTACAAGAAGAAGAAAAAGGAAAAAAAAAAAAAAAGACATTCAAGAAATTTGGATGAGTAAAACATCACCACCACGTGGTAGTACATTCACAAAGGAAATGGAAAAAGAAAAACAGAGAGATCTGGCAATGTGAAGAATAAGACAAGTTAGAGAAAACAGTACTAGTAACCTCAGGAAGAGAGAAAGGACATGTATCGGAAAACGAATTAATAATTCAGTAATTAGTAAATGTCCTGATAGCTTTCCAATTCTGGTTCTTAAACCAGCAGCAAAATGAACTCCTCCAACCTGCTCCCAAATAAAGAGACATTTCTTCCAAAAGAGGTGGTAACAAATCCACTCCAGTTCTGATAGTAATGAATCAGACCTACCACAAGGATGGTTTAAAAAAAAAAAGATACTCAAAAATGTTCCCCAGGGGAAAGGCTGAGCAGAACGGCCATAACCCTAAAACACGCTTACCAATGTAACACGCCTCTCACATGGACTTTAAGCACAGACCCAACACGGTCTAAGCCAGCGACACTTAAGCTTGAGCAGCCAGGTAAATAATCCAAAAAGACCCCATTAATAAAGCACATGAACGAAAACAGTGGTGAAAATGTATGGAAAACCACAGTAAGAACCTCAAGTCAGAGAGACCAGAGTCTAAAAATAAAGCCGCACCTATCAAAATGAAGGATGAGACACAGATAAGAAAATAACCAGAAACAGATGACAGTATTTTCCATTGCGGTGCTGCCTTTTTCAGTGGTAAGTTTTTGTGTTCTGAAAATATTTTGACATGGGGACTTAAAGAACTTTCTGTGTATCCTACACACGCAAAAGAGAGTCTATACAATCACTTGTCCAATTCTGAGAGAAAGACCTGGCTTATGTGTTGTAGGAGTCTCAGTAACCTGACTAGATTCCGAGCTCAAAGACATGGGAAGGCACTCTGGGGGATGGCCAGAGGGAGGCCCTTCTGCCAAAACTTGGTTAGAGATCCGGTTTGGAAATTATGGTCCTTCAATAAAGGAGTCCAACACCTGTCACAGGATTTTTGAATGGTTTTATGGTTTTCTTTCCCCCCTGAGAACTAACCATTTAAAAATGATGCACAAAAATATTAACTCTTTAGGAGCTCATGGGAGAAGTCACTATAAGACTAAAATAAATTACAACTCCCCTTTGCCCCAGCACAAGATCTAAAACAATCTTCTTTCCTGGTTGGCAGAGGAAGGTAAAATTTATTTTATGTCCCATCCCACTGGGGGTAGGATTCCACAGATGAATTTTAGTTGGACACAAATATCCAGTCTACAGCAGTGTATCTGGGGCGGGGGGAATATTTCAGCATTATTTCTAGGTATGAAAACTGCTTTTGATGTGGTCTATTTAAATTTGGGGGAAAATTATTTGCATTTGTGGGCAATCGGGTGGATAAATTCTAGGCACTCTAGGAAAAAATGAGTTCTAAATGGTCTTCATCACTCAATGAAGAAGTTCTTATCAACTAGATATGAAGAGAGGTTTCTTGTTTCATTTCTGGGCCAACCCTAAGCGTGGAAGAGAATAAAGACAATGGGCTTCAGAATTAGGTAATAAAGGTTCAAGGCCCAGCTATGACTTGTGTTATCTCTGTGACCTTGGCAAATTATTTTACTTAAGTGACAACAAAGAGATGACTACTTACCCCCCAGCAGTGCTGCTGGGGTTAAACGAAATAAAGCATTTAGAACACGGAGCACAAAACCAGGTACAGGACAGGCACTCAGCCTAGGCCCACCGCCATTTCCTGCTCACCACAGCTTTCCTGCCGGCTGACAATCTACCAGGTTCGGATCAAGACACTCCAAAGACGGTCTCCCTCGCTTCTCTCCCTATGGTTCAAGAAGGCGGAACAGATTCTTTTGGTGTGACCTCCAGCAATTTAGTGTTGTGTGTCAAAATTAATTTAGTCAATGATTTGGCTTATTTTTTTTCTATACCTCAGTGATGAGACAGCTGCCAAACAGCCCTTAATCCCTGCCAAACCAGAAATGTCAGCTCCCTTTCCTCATCATACCAACCCCTCCCTCCTCCGTGAACCTTCTAGAACAAGTTGTTAAGGACACACCCAAATCATACCTTAATCAAAGGAAATCAAGGTATGCATCTTGGGAGACTGCAGTCTTTTAATCAATCCAGGGTGAAATCCAGGCCTTTCTTTTTTAACAGCTCATTTTGAGTAACGTCTCAGAACTATGAACTATTTTTCTTGTCATTCTTGGTACAGTCAAAAAACAAACAAACAAACAAACAAAACCCACAAGAAAACAAAAACAAAACGAAACAAAACAAAACAACAAAAAAAACCCCAAAAAGCAAAAAACAGGCACATGCCAGAAGCAGCCAAAGTACAATACCTGAACAGCCTAATTTGCCACGTTTGCCTTGGAAAACGAGGTGCTGAATGAAGCCAGCCAGGAATGAATGTCTTGGCATTTACTTATGAACTGGAGTCAGAAAACACTATTTAAAAAAAAAAAAAAAAAAGGAAGAGGAAAGAAAGAGTAGGGGGAGACCTTCCCTAAATGAGATTAACTTTTACAATCACATTTTATAAAGACAGTGGGCTAACTCATCACTAATAAGAAGCATGATGATGTTTTTTGAGGGGAGCAGAGGAAGTGTTTACTGCAGAGCTCCAGCAATAATAAACTGTGGGGCAATGTGACGTTTCAAGAGTTAGCATTTCCAAGCATTTTTTGCATTATCTAATATGCCCACAAGTTGGCCATGCCTATGAGAGAATTGCATCTGTAGATCATATTCTTTGTGGTGTGTGGGACGCTGCCCCCGGTGCAAACCAGAAAGACCACCGTGCAAGATTCAGAACCCCCATTTTTGGTAGCAGGAGTCACCATTCCACTTTACCAGGTGGTGCTTCTAAGTGCGCCCAGAGGAAGCCCGGGCAGTTCCAGAAATTTGCGGGGACCATCATTCCTCCTTCGTGGGAAAGTTTAATTTGTTGATTAAGTGGGATTGAAACAATGCCACCTACAACAGATGCTTCAGCAAAGAGGAAAGGGAAAACAAATGATTGCTCAAATGTGTAGTGTCTGCAGAGAATCTGGGTAAGAATTACTGGGGTTTAATGACCTAATCTCAGTAAGGTCAGCCAATAGCACAGTTTGGAAAGAATCAGATCTCAATTCCTTGGTGCAAACAAAGCATAATTAAGACGCAGTGTGGTGAGGCCCTGCACACGTTCACTGTGCCCGGGTCAGCAGTAACATCTCTAATAAAAATTGTTTTTAAAGGGTCTAGGTAATAGATGTTTAACAAACCAATTTCACTTTTTTCTGGAGGACAGTAAGACTCAAAAGATGATGCCAAATAAGGTGTGTCCCTACAAAAAATTCAGTGGGGCCAGAGCAGCTCAGAAGGACAAGAGAGTTTCAGAATGATACAGCCCCATTCATTATAAGAATTTGCATTGCTGCTCATGCCGTAAGACTATGTATCACAGAGCCCAGAGTGGGCACGAGTCTGGGTCCCTCCGAAAGACAGTCAAGGGGCCATGCATTAAGAGTATGTATTAAGAGTCAGTGACTACTTTCAGGGAGTGAACTATTCCCTAAACTAGCCAGCAGCCTGTGAAGTCCGAGAATCAGCCTCATCACAGGAGCCAAAAGAGCAGGCCTGGCTACATTTGTCCATCACCACATCCAGGCTGGGGGATCTCTTAGTACTGAGATCAGAGAGCCCACCAATGGCCAAATGTGTCATTGCTGAGGATTCACACAGATCAGCCTAAAAGTATGTGCGTGGGCAAGCTGTGAGCCTGTGGGTACCCATCTCCACCCCGCTCTCTCTCTCTCACCAAACACATGCACATAGGCACACACACAGTTTTGCATGGACCAAGTGTGAAAACAGCCTGGTGAAGGAGAAACGGTACTCAGTGGGCAATTGCTAAGCATGGGGTCTTGTTCTGATTGTCCTACTGCTTTGGCTTGTGTGAAGAAACCTTTTGCTTCATTTTGTTTTCCTTGTCTGTATAAATAAAACAAATAAAAACATTGTATCCATATCATTCCTATGGTCCCTCCCAATGTCCCCTAAGGGTACCATAGTCTATTTCTTGTCTTGACTCGGTTTTTGTCCTACACTAGTTAATGCTTGCAATTTCTTGGAGCTTACTTCAACAGGAGGTCTTATGACATTCAGAGTAAAAACGGGTGAAAGGATAAAATAATACATATGGTGCCATAATTCTTCAAAAGGACTACAGTTCTTTCTCCAGGAAACCTGTAGTTAGAGGTAGAAATCACAGAGGTGGCACAGGCATGATCCAGGCCAGGGTTCTATTCCTGTCACAGCTGCCCAGAAGAGACAATGCATACCCGTCTCCACAGCAGTGGGCCACATCCCCCTCAGACACTGGACACATGGTTAGGACTGCCTGCCCTGTCAGCATAATTCTCTCTTCCAGAAAAGCAGTATCCTCCCCACTGCCACAGACCTGGGCCCCGAAAGGCTAAGACATCGACGCCACCACCCACCGGAAACCTGGCCCCATTCGCACTCCACCCTCCTTCTCCAGGTCTACCTCTTTCATCCCTGCTGCCACTACCACGAGGCCAAAGCAGGGTACTAGGATGTCTTTCTGTTCCCTTAGCTTTCTTCTGAGGGCATTTAATAATGCAGGGCCGTACCATATCCAGCTGGCTGGAGGAGAGAGGAAGCAGTCCTTCCTTCCTTTATGGCAGAACACTCAGCTCCTTCTTTGCAGCCCTCGCATCACCTCCCCTGATTCTACCCTTCTGTATACAGCCCTTTCTGTTACATCAGTTTTTGCTTTGCTACTTCAATTTCCAGACTCATTTCGTCGACAGGATTGATACATGCACTGAGCCCTTAAAAACTGTTGAGACCCAGGAGTCTGGGAGATCCACAGAAGCTGAGTGTCCTAGAGCACCTATCAGGTGGGACCAGAGAGAATGTCAGGTGACTGACCATGGCTAGTACCCGACACAAAGCCCTGTGGTTGCCTCTGTCACTGGCTTCCTTCACTCACTTTGCCAAGAAGCCCCAGGGCTTCCGAAAGTCTTCAAGGTATCTATGACACGTTATCTAGCGAGGCAAGGGAGACTCCAACTTGAGTAAAAACCTGTGGATTTTTACAATAAGTGAAAATGAAATACTGGCAGGACGTCAGTCAGCCTCTTGTGTGGGGCAACAGTGAAAAACCGAAAGACTTTCTGTGGTTGGACCTTGACTTTACCGTGACAGGCAGGGACTGACGCTGTCACTCCATGACAGGTCCCTCCCTCTGAGACTTAGCTGGCCCCTCTGGTGGCAAGGACTTAATTCAGAGACCAGGGTACAGCACACAGGCTTTCCGGGCAGGCTACTGCTGGTATGCAAATCCACACGCTTCTTTCAGTTTCCTTCTGGGACAGAACTGGAAAGGTCCCTATCTGTGGCAACTCAATATTTTTCTTGTAAGTACAATTAAAAGATGCATTCGGGGAAACAGAGCATTGGACCTTTCTAACAGGAACATTCCTTTTGTTCTCCCCCTCATAAAAGGAGACTTCAAAGCCGCATTATGTCATATTGTGGATGAAAAGAGGCTGTGTTCAAATAGGGAATTTCATTATTAACATCATCATGGTTAACTAGAGTGCCAAGACTAACAAACCAGCCTAACCCTCTGGCAATTCATTGTCATTTAATATACACGTACAGCCCACCCTGCATGAAGAAATGCAGAGAACACACACGTGGCCCCTTCCCAATCAGACTTTACAGCCCAAAAAGGCAAGGCTCACATCTGGTGTGTACTTTTCATAAAAATATTGAAATGCCACACAGGCAAGAATCATTTTAGGGTCCTATAAACCTTCATGTTTGGTAGATATAAGCTCTCTCTGTCTCTTTCTACTCCACACTGAGACATTTTATGGCGATTGGGAAAGAAATAGCAGTATTCCTCTTTCCCTTTCTCTGACATTTCATTCGCTGCTATTCCCCAATAGCCTGTTACATGACAGGCTCTCTGCTGGCACACGACTACAGGGCTGAGACAGTTAAGCAGCACGCTCTGAGAATGCTCAGCCGAGGAGACAGGATGCAAGGGGCAGAGGTGAGGGCAGAGGTGGGGGCAGGTAAGGATATAACAGACCGGCTTCATGAAGACAGCAGCTCAGGAGTGTGCCTGGAGCAGATAGGCCAGTGTGGTAGGCAGAGGGACGATGTGGGCAGCGAACTCTGTGAGCCAAGCCAGAAATGGCCAAGGTTGTCCCTCAGAGAGACAAGCTCGACAGCTGGGTACAGTATACATGAGAAGGGAAACCAGGGACTAGGGTTGTAGAAAAGGCCAAGGTAGACATGGGGAAAGAGAATTCTAAGGCAGGAAACAGCCAGGTCTTTCCAAGCTCTCCTCAGGCCGAGCTTGTACCTCCATTTGTTCGCCTTCATCAAGTCAGTCAGCCAAGAACATGGCGGCAGTGGCTAGACCGGGCTCCTTCCTTCTCCCGCTCCACAAAAGACAGGCATCATTCTCACCCCCGAGTCTCACTATGGCATAATGTCCCTGAGTGAACAGACTTGGGGTAGGGAGGGAAGGGAGGCAAACAGAGGGGCAACTCACAACAATAAACATCTATTTCATTAGGAGATACGTTTCCAAAACATGTTTGCTTTTTATGTAAATGTTCTTACATAAATTTATATCTATTAATTACCAAAATGTGTATTTCCGTTGCGTAGTCCATTCTGAACTAGTATTAATGGTAGAAATAACTAACTGAAATTTTATTTTATTTTTAAAGATTCTTTAAAAGATTTTATTTATTTTTATTTATTTGAGAGACAGCAAGAGAGAGAGAAGGAGAGAGAACATGGTAGGGGGTGGGGAGGCAGAGGGAGAAGAAGACTCTCCCCTGAGTAAGGAGCCTGGCGCAGGGCTCAATCCTAGGACCCTGAGACCATGACCTGAGTCAAAGGCAGATGCTTAACCGATTGAGCCATCCAGGTGTCCCTCTAACTGGCATTTTAAAATCTCATATAGACCTATGATCACATGAAAAATTCTTAAATGTTTTAATTTTTAATTTACATATACCTTCTAAAAGATACTTCTAAAAAGAAAGTATAACTAGGTTATCAATAAAAGACTTTCAAATATAAACATATATAGGAATACAATTCTTAGAAGGGGCAAAATGGAAATAATATTTAAAAAGAAGGAATGACATAAGAACTTTAATTATTAAAGAAGATGTACTTCGGGTGCCTGGGTTGCTCAGTGGGTTAAGCCGCTGCCTTCGGTTCAGGTCATGATCTCAGGGTCCTGGGATCAAGCCCTGCATTGGGCTCTCTGCTCAGCAGGAAGTCTGCTTCCCTTCCTCTCTCTCTGCCTGCTTCTCTTCCTACTTGTGATCTCTGCCAAATAAATAAATAAAATCTTAAAAAAAATATGTACTTCAAGTATACACACATTGATATATATATTTAAATTTATATGCAGTAATATATAGTATATATATATATATATATATATATATATATATCTCTTTATAGTTTACAAGTCTGTGGATTTCAGCAAATGCATCCACTACCACAATCAAGATTAGAACATCTGTACCAACCCCCCAAATTCTCAGAGGCTGCCTCTTTAGTCTTCCCTTCCCTCCATCCCAACCATTGGTAACCACTGATGTATTCTTTATCCTTGTAGTGTTATCTTCTCAAAAAGAGAAGCATCAACAGCATCATTCAGCCTTTGGGGTCGGGCTTCAATCCTTTTACTGTGCTCATCAATCAATCATTCATTCCCCTTGCTGAGGACTGTTACATTATATGAATATACCATAATTTATCCATTGAGTTGATCCACTGAGTTGAAGGACACATGAGTTGGTTCCAGTTTGGGGCCATTCTGAATAAAGTTGCTATGTACATCTGCATACAGGTCCTTGTGTGAGCATAGATTTGCCTCTCACTTGGGTAAACACCTTGAAGAACAATTGCTGAGTCATGTGACAAGTCCATGTTGAACAGACTCCCCCAAATCGTGTGCTCTACCATTTTCCCAGGCTCTCCCAGTCTATGTCCCCATCAGCAGTGCATAAGACTTCCGGCTGTTTTCATCCTCTCCAGCACTTAGGACTGTCTGATTTGGGGATGTTCTTTTTTAATTTTAGTCATTCTAATAGGTGTACAATAGCATCATGTGGTAGTTTTAATTTGCATTTCCTGAATGATATTGAGCATCTTTTCATGTACCTACTTGCTATCCCTGTATCTATTTTTGCTGAACTATCCAAATATTTTATCAAAATTTTATTTTTTTTCATTATAGGGCTGTGAGAGATAATAGTCCTTTACCAGATATATGATTCACAAATATTTTCTCCCATTTAGTGCCTTGTCTTTTCAACCTCCCAACATTGTCTTTCAAACAACAAGAATTTTAAGTCAAATTTATCCATTTTTTTTCTTTTATGGATTGTGCTTTTGATGTCACATCTAAAATCACATTACCTAACCCAAGATTACAAATATGTTCTCCTAGAAGTTTTAAACTTTCAATTTTTAAATTTAAGTTTCTGATGATTTTGAATTAATTCTTATGTTAAATAGGAGTATCCAATTTTTCACACAGACATCCAGTGGCACCAACCCTACTTCTTTTTTTTTTAAAGATTTTATTTATTTGTCAGAGAGTGAGCGAGAGCGGAAGCGAGCACAGGCAGACAGAGTGGAAGGCAGAGGCAGAGGGAGAAGCAGGCTCCCTGCCGAGCAATGAGCCCAGAGGACTCAATCCCAGGACGCTGGGATCATGACCTGAGCCGAAGGCAGCCGCCCAACCAACTGAGCCACCCAGGCGTCCCCCAACCCTACTTCTATAAATATGTACTTTTTAAAGTCAATGATAGTAAGTACCAATCACTAGTCTTTTAATTTTTTTGCATACATTTTAAAGAATAATAATGAGTAACAAAGTGCTTTTCTTTTCAAATGTCCTTATTTCTAATATGCTGGATTTTATTGACTTGACTAATATTGGAAAGATGATATGGTATTTTAGAGGAAAGCACAGTAATGTGTGGGGGTTACATAGTTTTTCAAAATTATTTTGGCAAAATTTAGCAAAACAAGAGTCTGAAGACCACTCTTGAAGTGTCAGCAGAAAAAATAAACAAAAAGGAAAGGATTTCCTGAACCAAGTTCAGAAATACAGGAGGAAGGGGCACCTGGGTGGCTCAGTGGGTTAAAGCCGCTGCCTTCGGCTCGGGTCACGATCCCAGAGTCCTGGGATCGAGCCCCGCATTGGTCTCTCTGCTCTGCGGACAGCCTGCTTCCTCCTCTCTCTCTCTGCCTCTCTGCCTGCTTGTGATCTATTAAATAAATAAAAATCTAAAAGAAAAAAAAAAAAAGAAATACAAGAGGAAGAGCACACTGGAGCAAGAGAAAGGAAATGAGCTCAGTGTGGGACATGTATTTCAGATGCCTATGGACAAAGCACGGAGAGAACCAGTTATAATTTTATGAGGTTTGAGGGTTTTGTTTTTGTTTTGTTTGGAAATGGGTGGAGTTTCTCCTTTCTGTCTTGTCTTTGTGTGTATGTGCTGAAAAGGTACTCCATGCTGGATTATCTCTGTATATGCAACCTGATGTTTGACTCCGGCCGGTCGCAGAGAAGTGGGTGCTGTGTGATGGAAAAGCAGGAGGCCTGAGAAGCCAACAGGCAGGCTTGGAGTGCAGAGTGCACCTGTGCTACCAAGAGCTGTGTGACCCAGGGGGAGGGACCTCACTTCTCTGAATCCCACTTTCTTCCCGGAGAAAATGTTGATAATACACCAACTTAAAACAGGATATTAAGTGGGACTTTTCCTCTCTTAGAATTGTAAACCATGGACAAAGTGTGACAAGTACCTACACACATTCTAATAGGAGGAAACAGACCCAGATCAGTTTATTTAAGCCAGATGAGTTGTTAGGTCAGGCAGATGGACTAGAAGGATTGTCAAGTCTATTTTTCAAAAAGTTCTAAGTTCTATTTTTCAAAAACACAAAACACCAGATGGCCCATGCAAACACTTTGCCAAAACCCTGGGGATGAGAGAGTATAGAACAGGGGAGTCTACCAAAGGCTATGTCACGCAGAGAGGAGAGCAGCCCATGTATGAGATGTGAGCTGTTATGCCTGATTCCCAGGGATGCCCACAGTCCTCTTATTATCACCCTTGGCTGCCACCAGCCTCCACATGACCTGATATGTCCACAGCCTCCTTCTCCACACAGCTCATCCCATGCCTGCCCTCACAGCCATGTCCCCCAAGAGTTGAAGGCTCTCTCCTCCTGCTCTCTTCTATGCCCTTATCAGGCAACACTGAGCTGAGGTGGTTGAGTCACAGGGTCACTTTGTTCTGGAACCACCAAACCCACTGGGGCTATTACTATTCACTCCCCAGCTCATGTGCGCACCTCAAGGCTCAGGAGCCATGGGTACAGGCCACAAACCTCAGGCCTGAAGCAAGCTGCCTGGTGCCCCCCGGGGAGTCTCAGACACCCAGGCCTGACTGCACAGCAGAGGGGCAGGCACAGAAAGAGTTTGGGAGGCTAGTGCCCTGTCCACTTCAGGGCAGAAACCCTGCCAGGATCAACAGAGTGCCTTCTGCCAGGCTCCCTCAATGTTGTGGTCACCAACGGCCTGTGGTTTTTCTTGAGATGTGGATTGTGAAAGTAACCTCCTGAGGTTTGGCTCACAACTGATTTCTTAGAGGAAAGAGGACAGGGAGGGGACGCTGCTCTCCGAGGAGGCTGTGAACACTGGCTGGTACCGCCTGGGAACAGAGCTACATCAGCAGCTGCCAACACTCAGAGTTCCCACTCACAGGACCATGCTGCCGCCCCAGAAATGACATCGAATCACAGAAATGCAAGCCCCAGAAGGCCCTGGAGACCGCTGAGTCCAGATCTCTCGTTTCACGGAGCAGGAAGGAACACTGGTCAGCGTTCAGCCACCGGGAAGCCTCCCCTTCTGTTCCACCATTTCCTTTGTGTGTTTTACCTTTTGCTGAGTTTTAAAAGACACGAAGGGCAAGAATTGCCTTACTTTAGAAAATCCATACATCACTGACCTTCATAGCTTACTGGCTTCAGATCTGATTCACCTAGATTGTCACTTATAGCCAAACTTGGGAAGGGGACTCAGCCCACGAATCAGGTCAGTTGTGAGTCTGAGGTCTACCTCAACCACATGTCAAGAAGCCAGGCAGCATGGCCAAGGTGGAGCTGAACACACACACACACGTTTCTATATGACACACTATACATTTATATATGATATGCATACACACACACACACACTTTATTTTGGTAGGATATAGCAGGTTCTAAAAATTTAAACAAACATATTTCATCTGACTCCACAGGATTATTTCCCATTCCTGAAATTTATATAACTAAATTTTGAAGATTCATTCTGAAAGCTGTAAACTTGCCCTTATCTTGACTAGCCTTTAAAAAGAGAAAGAAATTCAGGGAAGCCAGTGAAAAGTTAGGTTTAAACTGAATTCTGGCCAATCCAGTGACTGTTAAACCTCAGGAAAAATCCTTAAACTTTCTGAAAGTCAGTGACCTCATCTGTAAAATGGGAGTAATAATACCAACCTTAGCAGATTTTTCTAAGAATTACGTAATAGGAGACAGGTACAATCCTTGGCACAGTGCCTAGCTCACAGCAAATACTCAGTAAACTGTGGATATATTGTAATATCCTCATGGCCATTGCTTGTTATTAATTCCTGGAATTTGCTATTGTGGAAGTGTATCAACTCTGCAATTTGTCTACCATTTCCTCCCAACTGGTACCTTTTTCAAAGCTGGTAGCTGGATGGATTTTTCTCAGAAATCTGACCGCCCCCTTTGATGGTTACAGAAGGTCAGAGCAAGTGGCCTGGGACTGAATTTCTTCCCCACACGAACTACTTTGGTCACAGCTTGCAGCATAAAAACACAACCTCAACACCACTGAAAGGTACGGAAAGCTCATGAAAAGTTGAGGGAAAGCCTTTAGCCTTCAGTGGGATACAATATGGACATTCCTAACACAAATGAAACATTTTAACCCCAGCTTTTAAAGTGCTTGCTTTCAGTTCACTATAGCTTCCACAGCCCCTGCCCCTCCAAAATAAGAGCAACATCGCCATCTACTGTTTCTACAGCACAATCACCAAAGAGAAACTGCCCGTAAAGCTGAGAAAACTTTTCTAGCTTAGAACCCTAGTAATTTAGTTGGGATTTCAGCTTCCAGAATAAACTCTGTTTTACATAGGCTCACTGCTTGACAATCTCTTGTTGCAGGCTGAGGTGGCTCGAGATGGAGGACGAGTCTTGGCTAAAATTAGTCAAATTTCTTTTTTTTCCCCATTTTTAAAAAAGATTTTTATTTATTTATTTGACAGAGAGAGAGAGATCACACAAGTAGGCAGAGAGGCAGGCAGAGAGAGAAGGAGGGGAGCAGGCTCCCCGCTGAGCAGAGAGCCCGATGAGGAGCTCGATCCCAGGACCCTGGGATCATGACCTGAGCCCAAAGCAGAGGCTTTAACCCACCCAGGCGCCCCTAGTCAAATTTCTTCTTTTCCCAAATTTTGTGCCATGTGTATCTGTCCTCAAGATTTCACTCTCAATTTTGTTACACAGCATTCCCCCTCATCCCCAAGGGATGGTTTTAAGACCCCCAGTGGATGCCTGAAACCACAGACCGTACCAAACCCATACATACGCTCGTTTTTTCTATACATACACACCTATGATAGTTTAATTTATAAATTAGACACAGGAAGAGATAAAACAAACATTCATAAAACAGAACAATCACAATAATATACAGTTGACCCTTGAACAACATGGGTTTTAACTACCAAGTTCCACTTGCACATGGATTTTTTTCATACATAACTACAGTACAACACAGCAAATGTATTTTCTCTTCCTCATGACTTAGCATTTTCTTTTCTCTAGCTTTCTTTCTTGGAAGTACACAGTATAGAATCCACAGAACATGCAAATACGTGCTGCTCCTGGAAGTTAGTGGCCAGGCTTTCAGACAACAGTAGGCTATTAGTCGTTAAGTTTTGGGCAACACGGAAGTTACACAAGGATTTTTCCACTCTGCGGGGGACCGGGGCTCCTAACCCCCATGTTCTTCCAGGGTCAACAGTATTTGAATAGAAGTTATGTGAATGTGGTTGCTCTCTCAGAATGGGTTATTATACTGCACTCACCCTTCTTGTGGTGGCATGAGACGATGACACGTCTAGGCAGGAGGAGAGGAGGGGAACGTCACAGCCACTGTGATATAGTATTCACCTACTACTGACCTTCCGGTCACAGGTCACAAGGAGGATCCTCTGCTCCCGGATCACGGTAATTAACACCACCGAAAGCAAATCTGCCAATTAGGAAGGATCCTCATAGTCTAAACTGATCTAATGAGTGGCCATTTGTGTGTGGTTTGGTATCTCTGCCTTGCAAATCAGACAGGCTGGAGCACAAGGAGGTGGGGGGATGCCTGAGGAAAGTTGAGAAGTCAGTCTTTGTGGTTACTCCTAAAAAAGTGGCTCTCTTTGCTTGACAGCCAGTGATCTAGATCAGCACCAGCTGGTCAGCCCTGCCCCCAGCCTTGGGTCATCCACGTGTCCCCACCACACGGTTGACAGCAGTGTCATCTCCTGAATGTAATTTTTTCCTCTGCTTCTGCCATGATTTATTATTGCATACCAACAAGTGACTAATACGGAGCTTTTCATTAACTGTAAAGTGGTTTTGGAAACAGTGTGTATGAAAGACGTTTTGCAAAAGCAAGCCCTAAGTACTGCGTGAAGTTGGAGAAGAGGTGCCCTTTCTACATTTGTGTACATACTTGTCTGACTTTTTAGTTTTCCATCACCTCACCCGGCACTGGGAAACATCTTTCATCTTGGAATGGCTCTCTTCCACACTTAAGAGTTACTTCAGTCTCTGGTAAACTGTTCTGGCCCCTGGCTGTGTTCCTCAGATACTAAGTAAGATTGTAAGACTCCTATGGAATAGTTTGGGAGGTGACACTTCATTTTGCACAGACAATAAAATTATATAAACCATCTTTACCTCATACCAGGATAAACTGCATACTACCTCACAGAAAACAAGGACCACTTTTTTTAGCCTAGGCAGAAAGCAAAATGACTTAGAACAAGTGGGATTTTTCACATCTTTGGAAGTGTGTTTGTCTCCACCACAGGAGGGGATGCCAGCCCTGAGATTCCAGCTTCTTTCCGGGGCCTTTCCCCTTTTGAAATCAGGATGAGAGTGGACACAACCCGTGGCGAGCCATGGCACAGTCTCAGAGGAGGCAGTCTGGTTTACTTGAGAGCCACACAAGGGACTTCGCAAAACCATAGATTTGGGGGAAAGCAGGAAGGATCACGTTC
>RCUC01017994.1:0-12544 GCA_003697995.1 Taxidea taxus jeffersonii
ACCTACTAGAACAGCGACTGGCACATAGCAGCAAACAGTGGCGATGGCGGTGATGATGATAGCTACATTTAGATAGTGATGCTTCTGTCAGGTACTGGTCTAAATGCTCTAAGTATATTAGCTTATTTATTAGGGACACTATATAGGGATGTGAAGAATGCACCCTGCACAAGGGTCACGCACCCACAAGAGCAGTATTCACACCTGGATATGCTTGTCAATTTCTGGTAGAGAGTGTATCTTGTTCTAACAAAATCAGCACTTCCAAGTGTTTTAAGAAAGAAGTGTCATTTCTTAGGTATAGGCTGGCATCAGCCCTGAAGGTAGGAATTCTTCAGAGTTCTTTCACAAATGAGAAAACTGAGGGCCAAAGAGACGAGGGGGGTTGATTATCCAAGGCCATAGTTCAGAATTGGGGATTTGGGATCATACCCTTGCCCAGAGACACCAAGTCATTCTGTCCCCATAGGTGTGTCCTGCTGAGACTCTAGGGTGCTTCCGGCTGGAGCTGTCTGTGATCCAGTTCGAAGAGGGCCCATCCCTGGGGATTGCTGTGTTCCGGCTACAGCGTCTGTTGGATGCACTGGGGTCCCGGCTGTGGGTGACTGGCCAGGGCCCTTGTCTGCCCTGCGAAGGACATCCCCAGAGACCTGTTCCTCTCTTTCTGGCCAAGCTCTTGGAGTTATTACAGGGGGCATGTGCTCGACACCGGCCCTCAGCATGAGTCTGGGAGGACACAGACTGCCTCGTACTGCTGCTGGAGAGGCTGGTTGGAGAGGGGAGAGAGGATGTGGTCTCTAGCCCCAGCTCCCAGTCCTAAGCCTTCTCCTTCTAGGCCAGAGGACTTCATGTGCAGTCCAAGGAGCCAAGGGGAAGAGGAGAGAAGGAGGAAGATAAGATCTGAAGCCTGAAATCTCTGGCCTCCTAGGGTGAGGGGGGCCCCCATCTGGTCCTGTTCACCCTCTCAGATACTCCCTCTTCTCTCTACGAGGAAGGGACACAGCACGGCACAGGTGTCTTCTAACCTAATCCCACCCCTAGAGGACAAGGGGAGTCTTGTACAAGTCCCTGAGTGCAAATAATTACCACCTGGAGAGCTTTGAAGTAATACTGATGATTAGGCCCCAACCCAGAGATTTTGATAATTGGTCTCTGGCGGATTCTGAACACCATAGATTTAAAATCAGCTTCATTGAGGTGTAATTTACAGGTAGTTAAAAGCATACATTTTAAGTGTACATTTCAATGAGATCTGACAAAGGTATACACACAGCCACATTTCCATCACCCCAGAGCATCCCTCATGCCCCTTCCCTGTCAGTCTTCACCTCCAGTCATAGACACCCACTAATCTGCTGAGTGTAGAGATCAGTTTTGCTTTCTCTAGAGCTTCATATGAAGAGAATTGTAGTAGGTACATTTATCCATCCTAGTGTTTGGCTTCTTTCACTCAGCATGATGTTTTTGAGATTCATTCATGTGCTTATCAGCAGCTTATTACTATCCCATTGTATAGATGCACCCCAATTTGTTTATCCACTGTCTTTATGATGGCTGTCAGGTTGTTTCCACTTTGTGGCTACCGTGCATCGCTCTCTTCTTGCATCATCTTCTGTACTGCTGGGGTTGAGTGTTGGGAACCACGGACACACCAAACTTCCTATGGCGGGGAAATTACTGTTCCCTCTCATTCCTGCAGCAACGTCAATAGGCATTTTGTATACAGAATCCTGTTTTGAAGAGCTGCTGTTCAAGGGAACCGAGCTTCCTTTAAGAAGGAGAAACATTTTTATAGAGTGACCAGGCTTTCCTCCTCACCCCTGCCTTGGTTTCAGTCTGGGGTTGTTGGATCAGGGAGTGTGTGCTCCTTTAGATACGCACGTGTGGTATACTCATTCCCTGGTAGCTGTTCTGTGAGCCCGCTGGTGGGCCAACCACACCATACTACCCTGTAACTAGGTGCATATTAAATTTCTGTAAATTGAATCCAGGTGTCTCAATGCTTATGCAAGAAATTTTAGCAATGTATTTTTAAAGGTTTCTGTTCTGTTTCCCCCTTCATCAGATTAATTTTTCTTATCTCTCATGCCCGGTCCTCTTTGCCACCGTCAGACAAGTAATTACTAATATGTAAATTCACATGGACTTAAACTTGGGGATCTGTAAAGTAGGCCCTTACAGAAAACAAGGGTTTTCAGGATTACCCAAACTTGGGGGGGAGCCTTAGTGGGCCACTGAGCAGTTATTTTCTGAGCTTCAGTTTCCTTGTCGGCAAAATGGGGATACTTACCTCCTAGGAATGTTTTAGAGGGTCTAGGAGATAAAGTCTGATGTCTTTGCTAACTCATTATTATTTGGTCATTCCCTGACTCCTCACGGCTTGGCACACCTCATTTGTAAATTCAAGCACGAACTCCTGTAGCTGGAAAAGCCTGTCGGAGAAGGGGAGTAACTCTGCCCCTCTCTGACCTTCCCAAAATGTCGACTCCATGCTTTACGTTAAAACAGATCTGCCACATTCAAGATGGCGTCCTGGAAGTGCGTCGCCGGAGATTAGCCCCGGAAGTCTCGCGTTAGGCGAGGCCAACGAGTAGGTTCTCGCGAGAGGGCACGTCAGTCCCGGCCTGGCGTCGTGTGAACAGCTGCTGGTACCGAAGACTGAGGTGGAATCGGAGCGGTGAGGGGTGGGTCGGACGCTGAGGTGGCAGGACTGGGGTTTGCCGGGGCACAAGGAGGCTTAGAGCCCGGACTCGGGGACACGGAAGGTGGCTTAGGGGGTAGCCTTTCGGTCTCACGGTTGCCAGAACGAGGCTGCCGGAAGTGCGCTAAGGGATTTTTCTTCTTTCCGGAAACTGGTGGGGAAACTGAGGCTGGGGTGGGGCTCCTGTCTGGGGGACGCACTGAAGCCGCTGTCTTTTCCTGCAAGAGCAGAAGATGTCGGACAGCGAGGACAGCAACTTCTCCGAGGAGGAGGATAGCGAGCGCAGCAGTGACGGCGAGGAGGCCGAGGTGTGTGGCTGGGACATGGTGGAGAGGCATCGCATCTGGGACAGGACCAGGGCAGAAAGGCCCCTGTAGGAGCTCAGAGGAGATCAGAACGAGCTCTGGCCTCTGGGAGCTTCCAGGTTGTTGGTAGTGATAGAGAAGTAGGCAAGCCTAAGTCAAGCAGAGGGACAGGTGCGGGTTGGGGGGGAGCAGGGATGCCCCAGGTACAGTGAAATAACAGGTGATGTGTATAAAGGACCTGGCCTATAGCAAGCACTCGTTGTTAGCTTTTATTTTGGGGTGTGCACCGTCATTTCGGAAATATATTTTTAGTGCCTGCTGTGTACTAGACACAGTTATTTGTCCAGGGGCTGCACCAGTAAACAAAACAGATTTTGAAAGTCTTTGCCCCTGTGGTCATAAATAAACATAACTGATAAGTATATCGTTTAGTAAGGCAGAGGGTACCCTGGAGAAAAGTAGAGAAGGGGAATAGAGTCTTGGTCAATTTTAAACGAGGTGGGTCTCAGAGGTGATGCTTGAAAAAAAGAAGTTGTGGGAGGTGAGGGAGTGAGTCGTGTGGAAGAAAAGTGTTGCAGTAAGGGGAAGCAGCACGTGCAAAGCTGGAAGCATGTCTGCATGTTGAAGAAGGAACAGGAGTTGAGTTTGGGTGATCAGAGTAAGTGCAACAAAGAAGTAACAGGAGCCAGATCATATAGGATCTTAAAGGTTCTGGTGAGGAATTTGTGCTGATTGAGTGCAGGAGAGCCGTGAGAAGTTTTGGAGCAAAGAAGGGGTGTGATCTCATGTTTTGAAAGGGTCTCTCTGGCTTTGGGTCTATTGAACGTTACTGTTTCAGGAACCAAATAACCATTTCCTGGGACATAACCTGATTTTAAATATTCTGCTATTAACTCTTTTCTGCTTTTGCTTATTTTTGACTTATTTGTTGATTAAGTAAATGTTTGAGCATCTACTACTGTGTTCCAGATTCTTCTTCCGGGTATTGGAGAGAGTGGAGCCCGGCAAATTTGCTTTCTTTCACAGGGTTTACACTTAGTGGGCAACAGTTA
Organism: Taxidea taxus jeffersonii; assembly: GCA_003697995.1. Taxonomy (NCBI): domain Eukaryota; kingdom Metazoa; phylum Chordata; class Mammalia; order Carnivora; family Mustelidae; genus Taxidea; species Taxidea taxus. The sequence continues at coordinate 4,059 of RCUC01017994.1, forward strand.
ACAAACTAATAAAGAGATAACTCGATGATTGTAGATAACTCCTTTAACCTATGGAAACATGAATCAGTTCTTTAAAGTTAGTTGCCAACACTTGTAAGGGCTACTTCATGTAGAAATCATGATTTTTTTTTTCTGCTTTTTTGGGAAAGTGAGAGAGGCCAGCAACCTGAGATCCAGCTTTGTTCTGTCCAGCAGCTCTTTGCTCAAGAAGTGTCAGCCTGCTGTAGAATGGGGAATTTTCTCCAATTCTGGCATTTATCAGTTGCCATTTATCATCATGCATACCTTATGGGGGATTTAAGTAAAGGAAAGAGTTCATGTACTTGTGTCCTGGGAAGTATCAGGTAAACAGAGTACCACGGGTTTCCTTTGGGCTGCCCTGCTTACGTCTTTTCTTGACCTCTGTAGGCATTTGGTTGTCAATCCTTGTGCCTTATAAGGAGTCCTCAGCTTCCAGTGAAGAACTAGAGGAATTGGGAAGCCATGGTGGGGGTAAAGCAGGTGGGAGGATGCTAGGAAGGGTTTTTGCTTTAAGCAGTAGCACTGGGTTCTTGGTGTCTCTGACTCATGGCTTCAGGGTGATGCATGTGGTTAAATCCTGGTGTTAATGAGACCAGGATCCCGGGGTCATTTTCCTGGCCAGGCCATCTGGTTTGCTGTGTGCAAATGTCACTTCCTCAGCACCACACCAGGCTCTTGACTCACCTGCTGGCTCGTCTGCTATCACCGGATAAGGCAGGAGGACAGTGAGAGGCCAGCCAGAGATGGGACTAGATAGGCTTTTTGGACAGCCTGACGTTAGCATGTCCTTGAAGGGCCAGGCCCTGTGGAACGAAGAAGGTAGGGATGGCAGATGATGAGCCCCTGTTGGGGGAATGATCTGTTTCACCATTCTCAGCCTCAGTAACCTGCTCATTCATTCATTGAACACGTGTCCCTAGAGTTTCTGTCATGTTGGGATCACTGGCTCCTTTATGGAGCTCTCTGTCCTGGGGTGGAGATAGTTTTATAAACAAATGGTTCCTTCAGGGGATTGTGAGAATGAACAATGGAAGAGCACATTCAAGCCCCAAGATAACACAAAGATAGTAATGGGAGCCCTCTCCTCAGGGATTGGGGAGCCAGGTTTGGAGAGAAAGTTTTGTTGCGACTGAGCCAGTGGCATGATAACAAGGTTCATTGAAATCAGGCTGTGGTCCTGTTGTGGTTTGAGTTGGTAGAATGTGGGACATTGTGGATTAGTCAGGAATATATACTAAATGTCTTTCAGTTGTCTTCTGATCTCATCCCTGGACTGGGTGTTGTTGGGGACCCATCAGTGCCTGAGGTAAACTGGGCCTTGCTCTTAGGGAGCTCAAGTGGTCAAGGCTGTGATGGAGGAAGCTAGAGGATATGCCTGATTTTGCTGGGGGCAGGGGGTAGGCATGACCTGGAAGCAGGGGGATACTTTGAAGTAGGAGTGAGAGGCAAAGGAGAATAGCTGTTTTGCAGAGGACTAGGGTGAGTGACGGATAGCAGCGAGAGGGCTTGGTACGAGTGGCTCAGTGTTGCTGGGACCTAGCATTTGGAAGGGGGAGCCCAAAGAGGCAGGGTGAGAGGGAGAGCCAGTGGGTAGACTGTGTGCTTCTAGTGTGGGCAGCTAGGAAGTTGGTTCTTTACCTGAGGGCAATGGGGACCCATGGCCATGTTTGAAACAGGGGACCAAGTGATCCATTTCATGTTTTAGATCATATTTAGTTTCCCAAGACTACAGGGTTGGGGGTGATGAGAGGTGCTTTTATTTTTTTAAATTTTTTAATTTTTTAAAGATTTTATTTATTTGTTAGAAAGAGCAAGCACAGGCAGACAGAGTGGCAGGCAGAGGCAGAGGGAGAAGCGGGCTCCCTGCCAAGCAAGGAGCCCGATGTGGGACTCGATCCCAGGACGCTAGGATCATGACCTGAGCCGAAGGCAGCTGCTCAACCAACTGAGCCACCCAGGCGTCCCGAGAGGTGCTTTTCGGTAGGAGAACAAGCCCTTAAACCACACTGAACCATCATGAAATTATTTCTTGTGTAAGTTACACATCCTGTTTTTTGATTGGGTCATGGAGAAAATTTGACTCTGCCTTGAACACATTTCTGAAATTTGCCTGCTTCCATGTTTTCGGGAGAACAGGCTTTTGACTTAGAGCCTGCAGCCTGCAACAGTGTCGTGCTAGGACTTAACATTGTTTTGCTTTTATCTTTTTTTTTTTTAAGATTTTATTTATTTATTTGACAGATCACAAGTAGGCAGAGGCAGGCAGAGAGAGAGGGGGAAGCAGGCTCCCTGCCAAGCAGAGAGCCCGATGCGGGGCTCCATCCTAGGACCCTGAGATCATGACCTGAGCCGAAGGCAGAGGCTTAACCCACTGAGCCACATAGGCGCCCCTCCTTTTATCTTTATGGTTACTTGTTGCTTGTGACAGGCTAACTTTAAAAACGTTTTTATTTCTGAACTATTTCAAAGTACGGAAGAGTTTCTTTGTTAATTTAAATGAAAAGGTGAGTGATTTAAAGAAAATAACAGGTAAATGAGTTGTACTGATGTGAGCTTGGCAAGAGGGCTTGAAGTTAGTGAAGAAAAGATTGAAGTTTGGGACCACATTTCCTTTTGTGACTGGTTTGGGAAAAGGGCTTAGAAGTCAAGATACCAGAAACTCCAGGAAAGGGGCTTGGTTTTAGAGAGGGCAGTGTTCTGGTCCCGGCTACAGGCTGTAGGGATGGAGAAGAAGGGACAGATTGGAGGGACAACTTTCCAAAAACAGAGAGGCCAAGAGTTTGGTGCCTGTTAGAAGCTAGAGGGAGCCAGCACAGGTCTAGGGGAAGACATTGAGGTCAGTGTAGGGACGTGATATGTGTGTGCAGGGCTCAGAGGACATCTCGGGGAGCCATTTGTGGAGGGTGCTAACACATGGGGGCCTCTAGTTTCGGAAGAAAGTGTGAACTGGAGACAGATGGGGCATCACCTACAGAGACAGGAGCTGAGACTGTGGAAGGTAAAGTGGCCCGGGGGAGAGTGTGTGCAGCGAGAAGCAGAGTGGATCCCGAGCTGAAGCCTGGGGATGGAAGCCAGCACTGGAGGGTGAGCAGAGGAAGAGGGGCTTGCAGAGGATCAGCCAGAGCAGTTGGAGAAAAGCCAGGGTAATGTGATGTGATGGATGCTAAGGGAAGAGCTTTTCTCCAGGGAGGGAGGATCAGCGGTGTGAAGTGTTTTGTAGGTAAGCAGTAAAGATTGTTCATGGAATTAGCAGGCCATGGCCTTGGGGAGCAGTGTAGACTGGAACTAGAGATACAGGAATCGTTGTCACAGAGACGCCCACCAGCCAAGGGAGCAGATGTGATGGCCTAGGAAGTTGTAGGGTGGAGAGAGATGAGGGTCAAGGACCAAACTCCATGGAGCTACATTTACAGGCCAAGTGAAGGCTAGCAAGGCTCGAGCAGGGGTCTGGGCCAGCTCCCAGGTATTGGTTGGGTGAATGACACCCAACCAGTGCTGTCACTGAGATGGGATGGCTAGCAGAGAGGCCCGGCCCGGGGGCAGGGGAGTGTATGCAGAGCAGGGAACGTTATGGCTAGCCAGGCAGAGCTGGCATCAGATTTGGGGGTGGGGAGGCTTGGTGTCTGGACTTGGGGGTACAGAACCTTGTGCCCCAACTCTGACTCTTCAGGTAGAGGAAGAGCGGCGGAGTGTAGCAGGCAGTGAGAAGGAGGAAGAGCCTGAGGAAGAAGAGGAGGAGGAAGAGGAGGAAGAATATGATGAGGAAGAGGAAGAGGAAGATGATGACCGACCTCCCAAGAAACCCCGCCATGGCGGCTTCATTCTGGACGAGGCTGGTATGTCACCAGGCTGGCGAGTGCCGGGCAGAGGCTGGACTTCACCTTCAATTCTATTCCTTGAATGTACTTTTTTTTTTCTCCTGTGTTGGTAAATGTCAATGCCACAGTAGTGGGATAGTACATGGAACCTCCATGCCCCAGCAGCTGGCATCAAGAATAACAGCTTAGTACCAGTCTTGTTTTGCTCCTTCCTCCTCACTCCCGCCCAGTGCTGGATGATGTTGAAGCCAATCCTAAGCACGTAATTTTGCCCTGTAATATTCCTCTTTATATTCCTAAAATGTCAGTCCTTTGAAAATATGCTGTTAAAATACCGTTACCGTCCTTTAAAAACCTGAACTCTGAGCTCGTCGTGAAAAGCTCCAGTGACCTAGATGTAGGCAGGAGAGGGTCGTGGAGGCCAACAGGCCTGGGTGCCTCCTCGCCTGTCTCTGCTCTCTTCTCCATGTGGCCCTGGGTGAGTCGCTATCTGTCTCTCAGAGCGCCTTTTCCCCTCCACACAGGGGGACAAACAGTCCTTTGCATTCCAGCAGGGATATTTTGAAGATGTGGGGGGCCGAGCATGTAAAGCACATCAAGTAGATGGCCACCCAAAGTGACATGCCCAGCCCGGAGCAGGTCCTCCAAAACGAGGGTTATCTATTACCATTCTATAGGCCCATGTCATACTTTATGTTCTGTAAATTGCTTTTTCTACTTTCAACGATTGTAGAGGAGCATATAACATAGATTAAATGAGTTAATTCACATAAAGTAAGTTTTCTGAACAACTTTTGCACCTCAGTGCTCAGTAAACTTTAGCTGCTATCATCATCATCGTCGTCATCCTGGAAATACCCATTTTTTTCCCCAATGGCTACATAGTATTTTTCCATAATCTGTTTTTTTTTTTTTTTTTTTTTTAAGATTTTATTTTATTTGAGAGAGAGAGCTTAAGAAGGGGGAGGGTCGGAGGGAGAAGCAGACTACCTGCTGAGCAGAGAGCCCAGTGCAGGACTCAATTCTGGGATTCCAGGATCGTGACCTGAGCTGAAGGCGGTCGCTTAACCAACTGAGCCACCCAGGCACCCCTTAATCTATTTCTAACCAATGTCTTATTGGATATTGAAGTTTGTGTCTTTCATCACTATAAGCAGTACTGATGGGAATACCTTCCCATGTATTTAGACACAAAGACACAAGTTATTACCTAGCCTGGGTGTTCTGAACCTTTTTTGTGCTGTGGCTCCCTTGGCAGTCTGGTGAAGTCTACAGACCCCTTCGTAGAATCATGATCTGAAACACTCATGGGAAAAATAACAGAGGATTCCAAAGAGAATAATTATACTGAAATACGGTACCTAAATATTCACAGAACGTGTGGGTTTTGTCACGAATGCATTGAAATAACAAGACTTAATAGGGTCTGATAAAAATCTAATTTTGAAGTAGTAATGAGTACAGATGTCATTTTGAGGTATCAGCAGCTATAGTGTGCTGGGAAAATACTAGTTTACTGCTAACGTTATTGTGATTTATTTCTATTGTATGTAATTGATGTGAATATGATTTTTCAATTAGAGATGAGTGAAGATGTTTTTTATTTGTCATGGATCCCGAAGATTTTCTACATGCTAAATTCCTATAAGTCAAACTGCTGGGCAGAGGGGATGCACATGATTTTAAAGCCTTTAAAGCCTCGATGTCTGCAGCCAAATATTGGCCCTGAAAAGGTCCTATCTCCCACCAGCCATCCGTGAGGGCACTTGTTCCCCACACCCATGTCAAGGAGAGCCACTTGGAATGCCATTCGCCATTTTCATGAGACATCTTCCCTGAGGGAGAACCAGGGAGCAGACAGGCGGGACATCCTCGGCATAGCCCTGGTCCTCCCCTTAAAGGCTGAGGGGAGGGAGTCCTTTCTTTGAGAAGGGATCCTAGGTAGTAGAAGGGACACATGCTATGTGACAGATGTGGACTGCCAGGGACAACCAGGCATTAGTGATGGGAGCGTCGTTGGGCACTGCATGTGGGAAGGCTGTGCGGCGGTGCCCATTGACATTTAACAGGCAGAGACCCTTTGGTCCAGAGGTTCTTTTTTAGGAATTCGCCCGGTGATTAAATTAAAGGCCTGTAAAGACACGAGGCCAAAGATAGTTGCAGCAGTCCTGTTTTCAGTTCTAAATGTCTGGTGACCTAAGTGTCGGTTGATGGTAAGGACCTGGTAAAATGAGTTATGGGGCAGATAGCAAATGAGGCATGTGCTCCTGTGGAAGTGCCCCAGGCTCGTAGGATTGCTTAGAAAAAGAGGAAGGTACCGAACAGTGTTAAAAAGTTGCAAAAAAAAAGGTTGCACTGGGGCATTTGGCAGTCGAGGATTTAGACGCACTTCCCCCATGTGCTCAGGTGATCTCTAGGCAAGAAACTGCTCATGGAGTTGGGTCTGGGGAAGGGGACTGTGCTGGCAGGGGCTCGAAATGGGAGGGAGACTTCCCAGCACACATACATCTTCTGAATGCTTTGGATTTTTCGTCATGTGTGGGTGTCGCTGCTCAGTTTTTAGTGTAATATTCGCTACATACGAAAGAGTATGAGAAACGCAGTGAAGAAGTTCGGTGCATGAGCCCTGGAGCTAGTCTGATTCTCCCGGACCAGCTGAGAGTCTCTGGGCCAATTAGGTCCCTTCTCTGGGCCTCAGAGCCCTTACTGGTAAATCCAAATGGTGCTGGGAGCCAGGATTTCCATGAGGAATCTGTGGCAAGTGCTCCCAGCAGAGCAGGGCACACAGGACACTCTCAGTAAGCTTTAGGGTCACAGGCATGAAGGAATAATAACAAAACCAATCAGTTGTGAATCATGTCTTTAAAAAAATATATATATATATATACTGGTCTTAATAGTTTGGAGGGAATTTTTGTGATTGTTTATTTTGATCTGATTTTTTTTAAAGATTTTATTTATTTATTTGACAGAGATCACAAGGAGGCAGAGAGGCAGGCAGAGAGAGAGGAGGAAGCAGGCTCCCCGCTGGGCAGAGAGCCCGATGCGGGGCTCGATCCCAGGACCTGGGATCATGACCTGAGCTGAAGGCAGAGGCTTTAACCCACTGAGCCACCCAGGCGCCCCTGATCTGATTTTTTTTAAGATTACTTTTTATTTGTCAGGGACCCCAAAGATTTTCTATTTCTATTTTCTATTTTGTAACCTCTACACCCGAAGTGGGGCTTGAACTCTTGACCCCAAGATCAGGAGTCACACACACTGCTGACTGAGCCAGCTTAGTGTCCCTGATCGGATTATTTAAATGGACTTGTGGGTGGGGTCAGGGGAGGGGTGGCTTTCAGAGCCAGATGGAGGTGGAGCTGCACTGGGAGACCTGTTCCTGTTCCTGTGGCTTAAAGCAGCCCAGTGGCATCCGGGCCAGAGCCTCACCTGTGCTGGTGTCTCCATGCTGACCTGCAAGGTGCATGTTGTCATGCCCACCTCCCAGTGCCATCTCCCGGGAGCCACGGTCATGAGGTCACCTCTGCTGTGGCTGTCTCGCTGACCACTTAGCTTTCCTGTTGCAGATGTGGACGATGAGTATGAGGATGAGGACCAGTGGGAGGACGGAGCAGAAGACATTCTAGAGAAAGGTGTGTGGGGGCCCCACCTCTGCAAAACTGCTTTGGGGTGTGACCGAGAGGGTCTTGAGAGCCCATCCCCCACCCATGCCCCGCACCCCCCCACCCCCTCCTCACCTCGCTTCTTTCTGTCGTTGCCAGAGAGACCAGCTCTGTACCCTTTTCCTTTTAGGCCCATGAGTTGGGGGGCGGGGACTGTGGGTGGTGGGTGTGGTGGGAAGAGGACTCTGAGATCCCTGGGCCCCAGTGAATCCCTTCTGGGGGTTGTAGGGGGTGGGCTCTGTCCCAAGGTACCCCCCACTTCCTGGGCCAGTGCCCCCACTTCCCTGTTATTTTCCGTTTTGTGCGCCTCATACATTTCGGCTTCTCCCCTAACCACCTGGTGCCTGGCCTTTACTTTTGATTTTCAACCTTCCTGTGTCCCTCCCTTCCCCTTCCCCCAACCCATTGGTTGATTTCGCTGCTATAATTTGGCTCATACTTTGTCTGCCCTCGCCCACCACCACCACCACCACCACCACCACCACCACCTCCTCTTCCTCCAAGTAGAAGAGATTGAAGGTAAGAATCTGGAAACTGTGGTTCCCCGGCTCTTCTCCCATATCCTGACATCTCCTTCCTGCCCACAGCACCCTCCCTCCACCCCTGACCCCGTCTGGCCCTGGGGGCTCTGACTCATAGAGGGTCCAGAATCAGGGAGTTCTGAGGCCAGGTCTGCAGCCGTTGGCCAGGGAAAGTGTGTATGTGTTTATGTGTGCGTGTGAGCATTGTGGGCCAAAGGGATGGGTGGGGTGGGATGGAGTTCAGGGCATATTCAGTGGCTGTGAGATGGGGAATGGCTGGATGCCTCTACCTGTTGGACCCTGTCCCCCAAGTCTTTTTCATGAGAAGCAGGATTACTGAGTAAGACAGAGGTAGTGGGTGAGGGTTGAGAGTTCCTTAGTGAGGTGTCTCCTGCCCCAGGGCCCAACTCTGGCCCTCTCAGCCCCCTTCACTTCCTCCAGGCCCCTGCCTTTCACCTCCC
>RCUC01017995.1:0-12244 GCA_003697995.1 Taxidea taxus jeffersonii
GTTGGTGGGAATGCAAGCTGGTGCAACCACTTTGGAAAACAGCATGGAGGTTCCTCAAAAAGTTGAAAATAGAGCTACCTTATGACCCAGCAATTGCACTACTGGGTATTTACCCTAAAGATACAAACATAGTGATCCAAAGGGGCACGTGTACCCGAATGTTTATAGCAGCAATGTCCACAATAGCCAAGTTATGGAAAGAACCTTGATGTCCATCAACAGATGAATGGATAAAGAAGAAGTGGTATATATATACAATGGAATACTATGCAGCCATCAAAAGAAATGAAATCTTACCATTTTCGACGACATGGATGGAACTAGAGCGTATTATGCTTAGCGAAATAAGTCAACTGGAGAAAGACAACTATCATATGATCTCCCTGATATGAGGAAGTGGAGATGCAACGGGGGTGGGAGTTAAGGTGGTAGGAAAAGTAAAAATGAAACAAGATGGGATCGGGAGGGAGACAAACCAAAAGAGACTCTTAATGTCATAAAACAAACTGAGGGGGGGTGGGGGGAAGAGGGGTTGGGAGAGGGTGGTGGGGTTACATTATATGTTTAAATAAAGCTTAAATTAAAAAAAAATAAGAATGCTTAAGATATTCTAGAAATAAGATAAAAATGGGGATTTTGTTAGAGAACTGAAACACATTTTATATAAGTACCAAGTGGAAATTATACAATAAAAAATTGCAACAATTGTACTCTGCTCCAAAAGAAAATTAATGAAATAAAGAGAATTAGTTAAATAAAAATATAGCTCAGTGGAAAACATACAGAATGCAGCAAGGAGAGACAAAATGATAGAAAGCTCACCACACAAATGTAAAAACACCTGAGATACAGTGAAAATATCTATGTTCATTTAACTGGAGTCTCAGAAGGAGAAAGGAGCGATAATGAAACTGAGTAATATCCGAAGAGAAAATGGAGAAGAATTTTTCCAATTTGACAGAAGATTTCAAGCCACAGGTTCAAGAAGCACTATGAATTTTAAGCTAGGCAAATAAAAAGAAACCACACTGAGGTGTATCACAGTCAAATTGCTGAAAGCCACAAAGAAAAAAAAAAAAAAGAAAAAAAATCTCCGAAGCATCGAGATAAAATGTTACCTTTAAAGAGCAACAATTTGACTAAGCAGATTTCTCAACAGGAATAATGTATGAAAAAAGTGAAAGAAAAGAGATTTCAAGTTGTGAGAAAAGCAACTATCAATTGATGGTTCTGTACTCGGTGGGGATATTCTCCAAAAATAACAGTGAAGTAAGGGAATTGTCAGACAAAAACTATGAGAATTTATCACCAGTATATGATCCCAGAGAATATAAGATTATTCTACAGATAGGGGTGCCTGGGTGGCTCAGTCATTAAGAATCTGCCTTCAGCTCTGGTCTTGGTCCTGGGGTCCTGGAATCAAGCCCCACATGCAGGGCTCCCTGCTCAGTGGGGAGTCTGCTTCTCCCGTTCCTGTACACCCTGCCCCCCAACAACTCTTGTTTTCTCCCTTTCTCTCAAATAAATAAACAAAATCTTAAAAAAAAAAAACAGACTATTCTACAGGCAAAAGGAAAATGATCAAGGTTAGAAGTTCAGAGTTGTAGGAAGAAATGGAAAGAAATATAACAGTAAACGTGGGTAAATTTAAATAAATGTCAATGGTATAAAACGACAGAATTTCTTATGGAGTTTGAAATATATAGTTAAAACAGCAACAGGCATGTTGTAACAGTTGAGGAAGAGAGATACACAGATGTAAATGCTGAAAGGCCTTTGCACATCCAGAAAAAGAAAAAAGTATTTACTTACATTAAAGATTTGAAAAGCCAAGAGCAATGGTTCTCAACCAAGGGTGATTTGGTCTTCCAAGATATCTGACAATATCTGGAGACATTTTTGATTGTCACATCTTAGAGCATGTGGCTGGCTGTCACCTGGTAGGCAATGCCCAGAAAAGCCTCTCTCCTAACAGAAGATTATCTGGTTCAAACGGTCAATAGTGCTGAGCAAAGTTGAGAAACCCTGATCTAGAGTTATTACCAAAGGATAGAGTCAAAGCATGGGACTCAGGCTAATGGAGAGAGCAAAAATGATAAAAATAATAAATTCATATGGGCTCAAGAAAGAAATAGTAAAAAGGAAGACAGAATGGGAGGGACAAATAGAAATTAAATCAGATGATGATACATTTACAATCAATTCTATCAGTAATTGCGTTAAATACAGGTGGACAGATTCTGTACTTTAAAAATGATTGTATTACTGGGTAAAATAAGCAACCTTGTGCCATTTACAATAAATGTTCCTTAAATAAAATGCAGAAAGTTTTGGATGTTGAATATATTTTTGAAAATGAATGAATAAAAAAAAAATTCAGCACTTTCCTATTGCTTCTAGAAGCATTTGTACATAGTATTTTTTTCCCATCTCTCCTTATCTAGACATTTTATTCAGAGCTTTTTTGCACTGTGACAGTTAGTAGTAATTGCAGATTTCATTTTGTGATAGATTACCATCTTTATATTTCACTAGACCTGAACTTCATGAGGGCAAAGATTAGGTTTGCTTTCCTGATATAAATAGTATCCGCCATGGTGCCTGGCATGTAGTTGGTATTCTATATATAGAATGACTTAAAAATGTTTATGGCATCCTTTATCCCAATAGTTCTCTAAATTTTGGGTCTCAGATCCTTTTATTAAACTATTAAAAATTACTGAGGATTCCAAAGAGCTTGTTTAGTCATATCAATCAATAATTTCCATATTAGATATTAAAACTTCAAAGATTTTAAATACTTTATTAATTCATTTAACAGTAATAGACCTATTACATGTTAACTTAAATTACATATTTTTATGATAATATACTTTCAAAAAATTTCATGAGAAGTATAGCATTGTTTAACTCTTTGCAAATCTTATTAGTGTCTAGTTTAATAAAGACAGTTGGGGGCGCCTGGGTGGCTCAGTCTGTTAAATGTCAGTCTTTGGCTGAAGTCATGATCCCTGGGTCCTGGGATCCAGCCCTGTGTCAGATTCCCTGTTTAGCAGGGAGTCTGCTTCTCTCTTTCCCTCTTCACCACTTGTGCTCATGGTATCTCCGACCCCCACTTGTGCATGTGCTCTCTCTCTCACATAAAGAAATAAAATCTTCAAAACAACAACAATAACAACAACAGCAAACCAAAAAACCAGCTGGGCTTTTCTATTGCTTATGCATTCAGTATGTTGCAATATGTTATTTTGGATGAAATATATAAAGAAAAGTTGATCTTATACAGACATTTAGTTGGAAAGGGGAAGAGCATTTTGATAGCAGTTTCAGAAAATTGTGGTTATTATTGTTTGATATTACTCCAATACTTGACAAGTAGTAATTTTGTTTCTTTTTTCTTTTTTTAAGATTTTATTTATTTATTTATTTATTTGAGAGAGAGACAGAGAGCTTGCCTGCACCAGCAGGGGAGGGGCAGAGGGAGAAGCAGACTCTCCTCTAAGCAGGGAGCCTGACCTGGGGCTCCATCCCAGGACCCCGAGATGTGGACTTGAGCCAAAGTCAGACTCTTAACCAACTGAGCCACCCAGGCACCCCAACAAGTAGTATTTTCTTAAAGGTTAATTACAATATGGAATTGGAAAACATATCAATTACATCTTCATAATGTTACTTTAAAATCTACGTATCTATTCTGTACTTTGAATGGATCTTTTAGCCATGCATTGGATATTTGAAAATATTAATTCATCAAATTATGAAGACCTCCCAAAGGTTGATACATTCATTGGACAGGATAAAACATGCACTAGTTAATGTAACAACCAATTTCATCAGAAAATATTGGGACATGATGAAGCTTAGGTATGGCATATCTATGTTAGGTATGAGTTTCAAAAATTCTAATTTTCATTTGAAAGCTCAAGTTTTATCACTGGCAACAATCACTGTCAGTGGGTTTTTGTTTTTGTTTTTTTTTTTAAGTAGGAGGCTCACTTCATTCATTCTGAGACAATATCTGCCAGGTATTGAAAAGGCTAAATAATCGTAGTTTGTCTGTCAGTCATTTTTTCTAGTAAAAATGTGTTCTGTGTTAAAAAATAAGAAGCAGCTACTTCAGCTCTCACTCAGAGAACCACACAAGTACTTTTCTGAAGATAACTGTTTTAGTCTATAGACAGAAGTACTTCACGCTTATTTCCCATTTTGTCCAATAGAAGATTAAAAGGACATATACTCAGGGACCAAGATTTAATAAAATTTAAAAAATATATAACTATTTCTGTAGGGGCATTCTTTTTTTTTAAGATTTATGTATTTATTTGAGAGAGAGAGAGAGCAGGGAGAGGGACAGAGGGAGAAGAGAGAGAATCTCAAATGGACTCCCCACTGTGCAAGGAGGCCAATGTGGGGCTGGATCTCATAACCATGAGATCATGACCTGAAATCAAGTGTGGGCTGCTGTACCCACTGAGACACCCAGGTGCACCCAGGGACATACTTACCTGAAACTAGCTCTTTTTCTTCCATGAGCATATGTCAGTAAAGAACACAATAACTAGTTAACAGTCTGGTGATTTGGGCATTAATTTCTGCAAAGGATCCAATAGTTTTAGTCACCACTACTTTTGTATCATTAGTAAAAGTGTTAAGATAGTGCATATGTAAATGGTTTTAACCTCATGACTCTGAGAGAGAGCCTTGGGGACTGCCGGTGGTCTCACAGACCACACTCTGAGAAGCACTGCTTTGTATATTCACGTCAGGTGTAACTGTCAAACTGTCTACTTGTCACCATGCTCTCCTCACCTCCGCATATGGGAATATCTTCATTTAAGAATGCTCTTTTCTCTCACCTTTGCCTTCTTCAATGTGGTCTTATCCTCCCCAAGGCATGATGTATTGGCTGACCCTCAAAATGGATTTGATTACTCCGACTCTGAGTCCTGACACTATTTTGAACATCTTATAGTATAATACCACATTGTTCCTCTAATGTTCCTCTAATTAGGTCCTCTAATTGTGTCACCACTGTTATACTCTGAGTTTTCTAAAGGGGGGCTCTGTGAGCTATCGACCTTTGTATATATTATATGTCCCACATAAATACTTATATCCCACTAATAAATACTTATTACATATAAATATAATGTACATAACATACATGTAATAAATACTTATTACATCAAAATGAATTAAGTATGATTTTATTAAAAGTCATGGAATTCTCTCCAGGAAGTGCATTTTAAAAATCTGATTTTACTCTATTCTAAGATAGGTACTTTTATCATTAAGCCTAATAAATAGAATTAAAAACTATTAAACAATTAAACCCAGTGACCTGGGTGATTTAATGCCAAATTTGATGATTTTGCTAGAACTTGAGTATTCGCTCTTTCACTCACTCATTTGTATTCCTTCATTAAGTTTAGTTTTTAAACAAGAATTTATTGGGGCACCTGGGTGGCTCAGTTGTTTAAGCATCTGCCTTCGGCTTAGGTCATGATCCCAGGACACTGGGAACAAGTTGGCATGGAGCCCCGCATTAGGCTCCATGCTCAGTGGGGAGCCCGCTTCTACCTCTCCCTCCCCCTCCCCCTGCATGTGCTCTTCCTCTCTCTCTCTCTTTCAAATAAATAAATAAGTAAATCTTAAAAAAAAAAAAGAATTTAGCTCCTACTATGTGGTAGCTGCGACAAGATATGAGAGAAAACAAGACACAGTGTCTTATCCAAAGGGCTTATATTTATTCAGAAACTATAATCATGATCACCAGCAAGTGTAAGGCCTTCTCTAATCAGTTGCTAGACAGAGTTCCTACTATCATAAACTGCATAAAATTTAAAGAGTGTAACTGAAGAGACATACACATCAAAAAATTAAAATATAGTATTGTGGACACTGTTAAAGAAATAGGAACAATAAATGGTGAAGTCTCTAAAGAGAGAGCAAATCCTTCTGTCTGGATATGTGAATGAGAGCATCACCACTGAGATAACATTTGAACTAGACTGTAATTAAAAGAGACATGGCTGGTGGAGAAGGAGACAAGGACAAGTCTTGCAAAAACTAATAAGAGAAACTTGGAATTATGATAAGTCCTACTGTGTTCTCATGCTGATTAAAGCCCATCGGGGCAGGATCAGAGTGTGTAAGAGAGAGTTGGGAGAGGTGACTGGATTCTAGTTTAGGGTTGGTTTATTCCAACCTAGGTAAGCCATACCAAGGAGTTTGAATTTTATGTACAAAGCTTGAAGGATCCAATACAAGTGTTTAAGAAGGATAGTGATGTGAACACCTTTGCTTAATTGGTAGATCCATCTGATAACCAACTAGAAAATAATGAGTAAGAAGATAATGCAGAGAGAAGACTGGTTAAAGCAACATGCATGATTTTAAGTCAGAAATGCTGAAAACCCCAAACTAACATAATATCAGGAAAGAGTGAAGACAAAGAGCCAGATTTGTGAGGCATTCTGAAACAAATAGAACTGATGTGACTTAACAATTATTTGGATCATGGGAATGAGTAAAGGTAGGAAGGGAGGAGACATCAACATTCATTTACTGAGAATTAGAAAAAATGGAGGTGCTGAATAGCACCTTGGTGAATACCAAGATTTAAAAAACAATCATGAGGTAGAATTGGTAAGCAAGATGGGGAGAGAATTTCCATTTTAGATGCAATTTAGACTTTCAGAACAAATAATCCTGCGTCCCTATTCTAGTTTGTCCAGCTATTGTACAGATGCCTCCCAACGTATGATGATTTGACTTACGATTTTTCGATTTTATGATGGTGTGAAACCAATAAGCATTTGGTAGAAACTATACTATGAATTTTGAATTTGGATCTTTTCCCAGGCTAGGAACATGCTGTAGCATATCTCCTCATGATGCTGGGCAGTCACAGCTCCCAGTCAGCCAGCAATCTCAAGGATGAGCAACTGATACACTGATACAACCATTCTGTGCCCATACAACCATTCTAATTTTTACTTCCAATACAGTATTCGATAAATTACAGGAGATATTCAACACTATGATAGCTTTGTGTTAGATGGTTTTGCCCAAGTGTGAGCTAACGGAAGTGTTCTGAGCATGTTTAAGGTGGACAAGGCTAAGCCGTGATGTTTGGTAGGTTAGGTGTATTAAATGCATTTTTGACTTGCGAACTTTTCAATTTACGGTGGGTTTCTTGGAACATAACCCCACTGTCAGTCAAGGAAGGTCTATATATGATATTTTTATTTAATATGTAAGATGAATATACTCGTGGACAGCAAAGAATTTGCCCTTGTCCCAGGAGGGATCTGGTCTTAACCTTTAAACTTGGAATTTCCCAAGTAATAGGAGTCTTTGTTATTCATGGTGGGCCCCTGAGAGCACACCTGATAGCTTATACTAAGAAAGTCATTCTTGGTGGACTCCTTGGATCATGGGATATACCAATCAATCAATCAGACAACATAATAAAGCCCTAATAAAAAATGAACCCAGAACCTCAGGCAATCTTCCTAGACTGTGAATACTCTGCTCATACTGTCACCTATGGATGGCAGAGGGTAAAGCAGGTTGAAGACAGCTTCCCTTGAGAAGCTTCACATTTGTAACCCTTCTATATTCCACCTTCTGCATCCTTCCTTTGACAGTTCTGATTTGTATCCTTTCTCTATAATAGATCATATGTCTGAGTTTAATAGCTCTCCATGAATCCTGTGAGGATTTCTAGTGAATCATGAAAACAGGTTGATTTGGGGAAGCTCCTAAATTTACAGTTAGTGTCAGAAGTGAATATGGTCTTACATGAATTTCTCCCTCTAACTTTGTGGCTGGATCCTGACTCCTTGTATTTGAGTTAAATGTCTTGGGCACACTTGGCAGTCTGGAGAACTGTGGAGAACTCATCCTCACAGTTGGCTTCATTCCGGGTGCTTACAGACTTATGTGGATTTACTAATTTATTTTAGAAATGTTTGCACAAACTATATAATAGATGTGGTGTGTGGCAGTGGAGTTATAGCAGTAAAAATAGAGGTAGACTCTGACCTCATGAAACGTAGAACCCAGGAATGATGGAGGTCAGGTGAGGACAATGAGCTGAATGGTGGTGTCCCCCTATCCTGCCAATTCATATGTTGAAATCCTACTTCACAATGTGATGGTAGTAGGAGGTGTGGCCTTTGGGAGGTATTTAGGTAATAATGATGGAGCTATCATGAATGGGATTAGGACCCTCTGCAACCCAGGAGAGTCCTCCCCAAAACCCAACCATGCTGCTAGATCTCAGGCTTCCAGCTTCCAGAATTATGAGGGGGAAAAAATATCTGTTGTTTATAAGCTACCCAGTCTATGGCACTTTGTGTCAAATAGCAGCCATTTGGTATATCAGTATACCAACATGAGTATCATCAACATGAGTGTCATCAACATCAACATGGTATTTGAATTCATGGATATGGATCAGGTCATAAGAAAGGGTTTTTAGACAGAGTCATTGACTCAAGAAGCAAAAGTTCTCTTTAAACTCAAAGATCCTAGAGTGGAAAAGGCTGATTTTTCTATACCTGCTTCTCACCTGAATTGAGCATGTACAACCAAAACACATGACCTCAAGTCACCAAATAATAATTTATTCCCAAGTGGTTCAGTAAGGGAAACCCAAACTTGATACCTCCTTACAATATTAGCAGCAAACATAGGAGATACACATATCCAGAAAGAGAAGTCTCCACAAAGAGCTGATAGGGAGTTTCATTTTATTTTTCTGAGAGACCACACATCACCGGGTTATGACATGTTGCCATTGCAAACATACCATTGGCCCTAGTGATCTTCTGGAGTAAAGAAACTTACTTTTAACATTTGAAATGGGCATTTTAGCAAGAACAAATTTTTTGAATCTCAAATGAATTTTTCTGCTTTGAAAGTGCTTTAGCATCTACTTCTGACCACTTTATAAATGTCATGCACAAAAATAGAAGATATTATCATCTATTTTATACCCCAACATCGTGCAATAAAAAGTAAGCCTGGAGGAAGGAAGTTACAGCCAAAATTTCAGGTGAAATTGATTTCTGCAGGTGACTTCATTACTGTTGTTTACTATGTGATTTCCTAATATCCATTTTACAAAAGCTTACAAGTAAGCCTTTAGAGGTTCTTAAGCTATGGACAGAGGTAACAAGATTTTATTTTTCTAGATGATAAAACATGTGAAAATAGGTAATTGACTAAGCAACTGAAATGTCATATTGTCCTTTCCTCCTTGTCTTCATTTATTCCTCCATATTAAGAACTGATTCAGCCCCATTTAACAAGTAGCCCAGAATATGAAAATCCTCTTGGATTTTTTTCTTATGCACAAACCAGAGCATCTCTTGAAAACTTTTGTTTTTGTTTTAGAAAATAAATTGCTGGAGAAGAATAATACTGGGAACAACTTATGATTCACTAGACAACACAGCACTCTCTAGTATTGGAAAAATTAATGATAACATATATATTTGAAAAGAAGACTCTTTGTGCAGTTTAGATTAACCACATTTTCAGCCAAATGAAGCATTCCATATGCTAATAAAGACCAAAACACTTGGCATTTCCCATTGTGTTCAATGGGGTCAGTCAGCCCTGAATATCTTATTGCATGCAGGAAGAGTACACAGCGAAACAGAGGTCTCTGCTCTGTTTCATACCTTCTACTAACTTCCCCACTACAGAAACTGGCTCTGTGGGGTTTTCTGTGCTTTGTAAACTTATACATCTCAATGCACAGATTTGTTGTATTGAGACTGGATGATTAAAAATAGACAAATACTGAAAAAGCACAAAATATTATTCTCTGAATTTATTTGTTTGACAAACATTTATAACAGGGTGTTGTATTAAATTCTGCATTATGGGGCACCTGGTGACTCTGTCAGTTAAGGGGTGGACTCTTGGTATTGGCTCAGATAAAGATCTCAAGGTCCTGGGATCAAGCCCCCACTAGAGTCTGTCTCTGCTCTCAGTGGGGAGTCTGTTTGGGATTCTCCCTCTCTCCCGCCCTTCACCCCGCACATATGTGAGTGCTTGTGCTTGTGTGCGCGCTCTCTCTCAAATTAATAAGTAAATCTTTAAAAAGTAAACTCTACAACTGGACAACAGTCCAAAAGTGAGAAGAGTGAGCAGAAGGCAAGTTGAGGGCAAAGCACAAGCTAACACCCCCTAACCCCACAGCCAGGTGGTGCCATTCCTCAGGCACTCCCAGCTGCCCCAGCACAAAAGAAAGGGAAAAACAAGAGTTAACTGATTGGTATCACAGTCCTCCTGCAGGATGGGAGTCTCCCTCAGCTTGCAGCTCTCTTAATGATTTAAAAGAAAAAAAAAAAGAATCTCCAGAAACCTACAGACTCAATTTAATTTCCTAGAGCCCTCACATCACCCTCCCTCCATAGAACAGAAAAATCTGTAATCAGTCACTCCTCACAACCCTGGTAAGCTCGTCCCACCCATGGGTCGTCTCCCTGTGCTTTAATAAAACCACCTTTTTGCACCAAAGGTGTCTCAAGATTCTTTCTTGGTCATCTGCTCTGAACTCCACCACTTGAAATTGATGAAGTTTCAGAATATAAGTGAGGTCCGGAGGGAGGAGTCAAGATGGCGGAGAAGTAGCAGGCTGAGACGACATCAGGCAGCAGGAGATCAGCTAGATAGCCTATCAAACCATTCCGAACACCTATGAATCCAACAGGAGAAGAGCAACAATTCTAGAAACAGAAAATCAACCACTTTCTAAAAGGTAGGACCAGCGGAGAAGAGAATCCAACACGACGGGAAGATAGACCCGGGTGGGGGGGCCGGCTCCCGGCAAGCAGCGGAACAACAGCGCACAAAATCAGGACTTTTAAAAGTCTGCTCCACGGAGGGACATCGCTCCAGAGGCTAAACTGGGGTGAAGACCTCACAGGGACAGACTGGACTCAGGTCCCGCGGGGTCACAGAAATATCAGGGGTGTCTGAGTGTCGCAGAGCTCACAGGCATTAGAGCGGGGAAGCTGGCTGTGGAGACAGAGCCGAGGAGTGAGCTCTCAACTCGGAGTTACCTTGAACCAAGCACGGCTGGAGGCTGGGGAGATGGGAGTGATTAAGCGCTTTTCTCTGAAGGCGCACTGAACACTGGGGCTCCAGCTCTTGGCTCCTCCGAGCTGGAGATTGGGCAACCACCATTTTCATTCCCATCCTCCGGAACTCTACTGAAAGTGTTCAGGGAACAAAAGCCCCAGAAAGCGAACCTAAGAAGATTACTTAGCCCGGCCCCTGGTAAAGGGAGTGCAGTTCCGCCTGGGGCAGAGACACTTGAAAATCACTACAACAGGCCCCTCCCCCAGAAGATCAACAAGAAATCCAGCCAAGACCAAGTTCACTTAACAAGGAGAACAGCGGAATTCCAGAGCACTCTGTTAATATTACATTTGCTCCTTCATATATTCTTATCTGGACAAAATGACAAGGCGGAAAAACTCACCACAAAAAAAAGAACAGGAGGCAGTACCGAAGGCTAGGGACCTAATCAATACAGACATTGGTAATATGTCAGATCTGGAATTCAGGACGACAATTCTCAAGGTTCTAGCCGGGCTCGAAAAAGGCATGGAAGATATTAGAAACACCCTGTCAGGAGAAATAAAAGCCCTTTCTGGAGAAATAAAAGAACTAAAATCTAATCAAGTTGAAATAAAAAAAAGCTATTAATGAGGTGCAATAAAAAATGGAGACTCTTACTGCTAGGATAAATGAGGCAGGAGAAAGATTTAGTGATATAGAAGACCAAATGACAGACAATAAAGAAGCTGAGAAGAGAGACAAACAACTACTGGACCATGAGGGGAGAATTCGAGAAATAAGTGAAACCATAAGACGAAACAACATTAGAATAATTGGGATTCCAGAAGAAGAAGAAAGAGAAAGAGGAGCAGAAGTTATACTGGAGAGAATTATTGTAGAGAATTTCCCTACTATAGCAAAGGGAACAAGCATCAAAATCCAGGAGGTGCAGAGAACACCCCTCAAAATCAATAGGAATCGGTCCACACCCTGCCATCTAATAGTAAAATTTACAAGTCTTAGCGACAAAGAGAAAATCCTGAAAGCAGCACAGGACAAGAAGTCTGTAACATACAATGGTAAAAATATTAGATTGGCAGCAGACTTATCCACAGAGACCTGGCAGGCCAGAAAGAACTGGCATGATATATTCAGAGCA
>ML093578.1:535-11581 GCA_003697995.1 Taxidea taxus jeffersonii
TCAAAATCCTTGAGGAGAACACAGGAAGCAACCTCTTCGACCTCAGATGCAGCCACTTCTTCCTAGGCAACACCAAAGGGAAGGGAAGCAAGGGCAAAAATGAACTATTGGGACTTCATCAAGATCAAAACCTTTTGCACAGCAAAGGAAACAGTTAACAAAACCAAAAGACCACTGACAGAATGGGAGAAGATATTTGCAAATGACATATCAGATAAAGGGCTAGTATCCAAAATCTCTAAAGAGCTTAGCAAACTCAACACCCAAAGAACAAATAATCCAATCAAGAAATGGGCAGAGGACATGAACAGACATTTCTGCAAAGAAGACATCCAGATGGCCAACAGACACATGAAAAAGTGCTCCATATCACTGGGCATCAGGGAAATACAAATCAAAACCACAATGAGATACCACCTCACACCAGTCAGAATAGCTCAAATTAAGAAGTCAGGAAGTGACAGATGCTGGCGAGGATACAGAGAAAGGGGAACCCTCCTACACTGTTGGTGGGAATGCAAGCTGGTGCAACCACTCTGGAAAACAGCATGGAGGTTCCTCAAAAAGTTGAAAGTAGAGCTACCTTATGACCCAGCAATTGCACTACTGGGTATTTACCCTAACGATACAAACATAGTGATCTGAAGGGGCACATGCACCCGAATGTTTATAGCAGCAATGTCCATAATAGCCAAACTATGGAAAGAACCTAGATGTCCATCAACAGATGAATGGATAAAGAAGAAGCGATAGGGAAGCCTGGGTGGCTCAGTTGGTTAAGCGGCTGCCTTTGGCTCAGGTCATGATCCCGGCGTCCTGGGATCGAGTCCCACATCGGGCTCCTTGCTTGGCAGGGATCCCGCTTCTCCCTCTGCCTCTGCCTGCCTCTCTGTCTGCCTGTGCTCGCTCTCTCTCTCTAATAAATAAATAAAGTCTTAAAAAAAAAGAAGAGGGGCACCTGGGTGGCTCAGTGGGTTAAGCCTCTGCCTTTGGCTCAGGTCATGATCTCAGGGTCCTGGGATCGAGCCCCACATGGGGCTCTCTGCTCAGTGGGGAGCCTGCTTCCGCTCTCTCTCTCTCTGCCTACTTGTGATCTCTCTCTCTCAAGTAAATAAATAAAATCTTTAAAGAAAAAGAAGCGATATATATATATGTATATACATATGTATACACACACACACACACACACATATATATATATATATGTGACGGAATACTATGCAGCTATCAAAAGAAAGAAATCTTGCCATTCGTGATGATGTGAATGGAACTAGAGGGTATTATGCTTAGCGAAATAAGTCAATCGGAGAAAGACAGCTATCATATGATCCTCCTGATATGAGGAAGTGGAGATGCAATGGGAGGGGTTAGAGGGGTAGGAAAATATCAAATGAAACAAGATGGGATCGGGAGGGAGACAAACCAAAAGAGACTCTTAATGTCATAAAACCAACTGAGGGTGGTGGGGGGGAGGGGGGTTGGGAGAGGTGGTGGGGTTACATTATATGTTTAAATAAAAAAGCTTAAAGAAAAAAAAAGAAATTAAAAATAGAGCTACCCTATGACCTTGCAATTGCACTACTGGGTATCTACCCCAAAGATACAGATGTGGTAAAAAGAAGGGTTATATTCATAGTAGCAATGGCCACAGTTGCCAAAATGTGGAAAGAGCCAAGATGCTCTTCAACAGATGAATGGATAAAGAAGATATGGTCCATATATACAATGGAATGTTATGTCTCCATTAGAAAGAATGAATAACCAACTTTTGTATCAACATGGAAAAGACTGGAGGACATTATGCTGAGTGAAATAAGTCAAGCAGAGAGAGTCATTTATCATATTATCATATGATTTCACTTACTTGTGGAGCATAAGGAATAACACAGAGGACATTAGAAGAAAGAAAGGAAAAATGAATTTGGTTAAATTGAAGGGGGAAATGAAACATGAGAGACTGTGGACTCTAAGAAACAAACAGGGTTTTGAAGGGGAGGGAGGGGGGGGGTTTGGTGAGCCTGGTGGTGGGTATTCAGGAGGGCATGTATTGCATAGAGCACTGGGTGTGGTGCATAAACAATGAATCTTGGAACACTGAAAAAATAAAATGAAAAAATAAATTAAGTAAACGTCCAGAACAGCTGAACTATGGATAGAGCCCAGATGTCAATGGATAGATGAATGGATAACAAAAAGCTGGTATATATTATATATGGACAACAAAGGAATATTACATGGCCATCAAAAAAGGAAACCTTGCCATTTGCAAGGATATGAATGGATCTTGAGAGTATTATGGTACGTGAAATAAGTCAATCAGAGAAAGACAATTATAGGATTTCACTGATATGTAGTATTTAAGAAATAAGGAGGAAAATCATAGGAGAAGAGAGGAAAAAATGAAACCAGAGAGGGAGACAAACCATAAGAGACTCTTAATCTTAGGAAACATACCTAGGGTTGCTGGACAGGAGGGAGGTGGGGTAATGGGGAGGCTGTGTGATAGACACTGGGGAGGGTATGTTTTGTGGTGAGCTCTATGTGTTGTGTAAGACTGATGAATCACAGATCTGTACCACCGAAACAAATAATACATTATATGTTAATAATAAAAAATAAATTAAAATTAAAAAATAAATAAAATAAGTAAATAAATCTTAAAATATTAAAAAAAAAAGAAAAACCCACAGGTAACATCATCCTTAATGGGGAAAAACTCTCGGTTTCCCCCCTAAGGTCACAAACAAGATCCAGATGTCTACTCTCACCACTTTTATTGAACATAGTACTGGAAATCCTAGCCACAGCAATCAGACAATCAAAAGAAATAAAAGGCATCCAAATCAGTAAAGAAGGAGTAAAACTTCTTCTATTTGTAGATGATATGATACTATATTAAAAACCTGAAAAATTCCACCAAAAAACTATTAGAACTGATACCAGTTACAAAATCAATATACAGAAATCTGTTATATTTCTATACATCAATAATGAACCAGCAGAAAGAGAAATTAAGAATCCCATTTACAATTGCATCAAAAATAATACAATTCCTAGGACTAAACCTAACCAAAGTGGTGAAAAACCTGTACTCTGAAAACTATAAAACACTAATAAAAGAAATTGATGATGACACAAAGTGGAAAGACATTCAGTGTTCACAGCTTGGAAGAACAAATATTGTTAAAATGTCTATACTCCCCAAAGCAATATACACATTTAATGCAAAATCTATGAAAATAGAAACAGCATTTTTCACAGAGCTAGAACAATCCTAAACTTTGTATGGAACCACAAAAGACCCCGAATAGCTAAAGCAATCTTCAAAAGGAAAAGCAAAGCCAGAGTCATCACAATTCTGGACTTCAAGTTCTATTACAAAGTTGTAGTAATCAAAACATTATGGTACTGGTGCAAAAGTAAACACATAGATCAATGGAACAGAATAGAAAACCGAGAAATGAACCCACAACTGTATGGTCAATTAATCTTTGACAAAGCAGGAAAGAATATTCAATGGAAGAAAGACCATCGCTTCAACAAATTGTATTGGGAAAACTGGACAACAATTCCACCACTTTTAAAAAAAAAGATATTATTTATTTATTTATTTGACAGAGAGAGAGAGAGAGAGAGAGAGAGATCACAAGTAGGCAGAAAGGCTGGCAGAGGGAGAGGGGGAAGCAGGCTCCCTGCTGAGCAGAGAGCCCAGTGCGGGGCTTGATCCCAGGACCCTGAGACCATGACCTAAGCCAAAGGCAGAGGCTTAACCCACTGAGCAACCCACGTGCCCCTCCACCACTTTCTTTTGCCATACACAAAAATAAATTAAAAATGGATTAAAAACCTAATCATATGATCTCACTGATATGAGGAAGTGGAGATGCAACGGGGGTGGGGGCTAAGGGGGTAGGAAAAGAAAAAATGAAACAAGATGGGATTGGGAGGGAGACAAACCAAAAGAGACTCTTAATGTCATAAAACAAACTGAGGGGGGTGGGGAGAGGGGGGATGGGAGAGGGTGGTGGGGTTACATTATATGTTTAAATAAAAAAAAATAAATAAATTAAAAAAAATAAATGTGAGCCTTGAAACCATAAAAATCCCAAAGAAGAACACACACAATAACTTCTCTGATATTAGCTGTAGCTAATTCTTTTGAAACATGTTTCCTGAGGCATGGGAAACAAAAGCAAAAATAAACTATTGGGACTACATCAAAATAAAGAGTTTCTGCACGGTGAAGGAAACAATCAACAAAACTAAAATGCAACCTATGGGATGGGAGAAGATATTTGCACATGACAGGGGTTAGTATCCAAAATATATAAAGAACTGACACAACACCCCAAAAACAAATAGTCCAGTTATAAAATGGGAAGAAGTCTTGAACAGATATTCCTCCAAGGATGCACAGATGGCCAAGAGGCAGATGAAAAGATGCTCAACCTCACTTATCATTAGGGAAATGCAAATCAAAACTGCAATGTGATATCCCATTACACCTGTCAGAATGGTAAAATCACCAACACAAGAAGAAACAGGCTGTGGGGAGAATGTAGAAAAAAGGAACACTCATGCACAGTTGGTGGGAATGCAAGCTGGAGCAGTCACTGTGGAAAACAGTATAGCTTTTCCTCAAAATGTTAAAAATAGAACTATCTTATGATCCAGCACATGCATTACTTGGTATTTACCCAAAGAATACAAGAACACTATTTTAAAGGGATACACACACCTCTATGTTTATAGCAGCATTATTTATAATAGCCAAGATATGGAAGCAGCCCAAGTGTCCAGTGATTGATGAATGGATAAAGAAGATGTGATATGTATATTGGAATATTACACAGCCATTAGCAAGTATGAAATCTTGCTATCTGCAAGGGTGTGCATGGAGCTAGAGAGTATTAACTTAAATGAAATAAGTCAGAGAAAGACAAATACTATATTATTTCACTAATATATGGCATTGAAGAACAAATAATCCGAGGGGAAAAATAAGAGAGAGAGAGAGAGAGAGACTGTGGACTCTGAGGAACAAACTGAGGGTTTTGGAAGGGAGGAGTGTGGGGGGTTTCAAGGGGCCTGATGGTGGGTATTAGGGAGGACACATGTTGCATGGAGCACTGGGTGTGGTGCATAAACAATCTTGGAACACTGAAAAAATAAAATACAATTTAAAAAAAGAAATAAAAAAATAAAGAGATAAAAAGATCAAAAGAAGAATAATGTTTTGTGGCATGTGAAAACCATATGAAATTTAAATTCAGTCTCCAAAGAATGTCCAGTTTCAACTTGGAGATATAGAGAGCTAGAAAGATGTCACTCCGGCCCTCACAAGAAAAAAGCTGGAAAGCCTATGTATTAATGACTTTACACGACTCCTTCAGAGAACTGAGGTCTCAAACCAAATGTCCTAGAGATGGGTGCCTGCAGGGAGACACAGAACCTGTGCATTTGCTTTCCTGGAGCAGACACTGCTTGATGTCGTATAAACCAGTAAGAACAGTAAAGTAGAAATTTTGATGAACTGCTGGAGCAATTGCTGGAACGTGAACTAGCATGAGAGTATGGGTCTCCTGGGAGTGACAACGGCATTCTTGCTGTATTTTCCTCCAGGAATTCCCCCACCCCAGGCTCTAACAATAGAATGGGGGGAATATAAAGAAAGTGCTCTCTCACTGGCTCTCTCTCTCTTTCTCTCTGGTGCTGGCTGGGAGAGGGGAACAGCAGCCACTTCAAAATCTGAAATCCACCCAGGCTCTTTCCACTATCTCCTTTATGGAAAAAACAGCTTAATCTGCAATGGGAAGGGATCCTATGGAAGACCTTGATAGGGGAATTACAACTGAGATTTTTAAGGGTTTGAAATTAATCTGTGCCCATTTCACCAAGCACTGAGCTCCTCTTGAGTATCACATCTTGGTTTGCTCTGGTGGAGACTGAATACCTCAACTCGGGAATACAACATCCTTAGGTATACAACCTAAGCTGCATGTCATTAATTTTTTTCTGATCTACCAAGTGATAAAATTGGCGTCCTCACAGATATTTCATAATGAAAGGGAAGTAAATTCAAGACTGCACTCAAAAAATTCCTAGAGGCCCAAATAGGCTGCATGAATAGGTGTCTTACATTGTCTGGATCCCATACCTAAGGGATGATGAAGAATTACCTATGGCCAGATATAAAGGAATTTAAAAAAACCTATTTGGCCTAGTTTACAGATTGTTCCACAATATGTTTATTGTCACCAGCTAGAAGTAGATTGCTACAGTATTATAGTTTCACTCATGGACAGCTTTGAAGGACAGTGGTGAAGGGACATCTTATCAGTGGGCAGAACTTTAATAAAACTGGTTGTTCCCTTTTCCATGAAAGAGAAACAGCCAGAGGTTTGGATCTACACCAAATGATAGGCAATTTCTAATGGTTTGGTTGGAGGATTGGAAACTAGAAAAGACCATATTTGGAGGTATAATAGCATAAAGATCTAAGGAAGACTCACACACACAGAACTTTCAAAATTGTCCCAGATTTTGAGACTGTTTTTATAGTTCTAGAATATTCATCATAGCTCTCAACTACAGAAGCAGCTTTCAATAATCAGGTGAACAAGATGAACCATCCTATTTACATCAGTCATCCTCCTTTCCCAGGCACTGCAGGGCTTGCTAAATGGACTCATGAACAAAAGCCCAACTTCCTTCTCCTAATTCTGAATTGGTCTTTGCTGAATTACCATGTTGTTAACCCTGATTGTTTGTCATGAGCTTCTAATGAGGGATTATGGCTTGAGAGGACAAACCACCTACACAGTGGCATGTTGATTACACTAGACCACTTCTCTCATTGAACAGGCCGTGATCTGTTGTCTCTGTAATGTCTAATTATTCTGGAAACAGATTTATCTTCTTTGTTCACCAGACTTCTACAATTTTCACTATCCATGGGTTTATTGAATGCCTCACCCACCATTATGGTATCTACATAGAACACTGTTCTGACAAAGAAACTCGTCCCACAGAAGAAAAATTCAAGCAAAGAACTGATGTTCACAGGTCACCATTTTTCCCATCACCTAAAACTGACTAGCCTTAGAGGATGGGGAGGACAGTTGTGCCTCAGCTGGGAGGCAGCACTTTGTTAACATGGAGTGCCATTCTACGGTAACTGATAAACATATGGTGCTTTTATCTCATAACCAGAACACATGGATTAAGGAAACATGGATTAAGGGATGAAAAGAGGAGTGATCCTTCTTACTATTACACTTAATGCATCATTTGTAAAAATGTTGCTTCCTGTCTCTGTGATTCTGAACTCTACCAGTTTAGAAGTTTTTAATACCGAAGAGAGGAATGCTTCCCCTGAAGTATATTTGAAAACAGCCACCTTGTCATTTCAAGCTTCTCATGCTGCTGGAGAGATGGGCCAGAAAAAGGGAGGAAATTACTGATTAGGCTGAAATGCCCAACTCTATCAAGGGGAAATAGGGTTCCTACAGCCCAATGGGACAAGGGTGAGTATGGATGGCCCTCCTTGGTGGATCTTCTGGGGCACTTTCTGCTACTACTATGTTCAGAAGTAAAAGCTAGTGGAAAACTAAAGCAACTCCATATAGGCAGGCCTACCAACAGCTCAAAATGTAGAATGGGTAATGGGGAAGGGAAGTCATAAATACCAAACACAGCCTCCTGACCAGTTGTAGAAATGTAAATATTTTACTTCATTTGTTACACATATATGTGTCTATATTTATATATGTCTACATTTTTTTCTTTTACTCTCCTCCATTGCTCTATGTAGAAGTGATGGATGTGATGGTGAACATTATCATTTAGTCCATAGATTACAGAACATAAGGACCAGAGTAGAGCGGAGAAGGAAAGTCATCATGCAGAGATCTTGGACTTGGATCTGGGTGTAGCAACTGATAAAACTTCTGTTGATTCTCTAGGAGAATGGGGTGAGTGCGTTTCAATTGTACATGGAATAGGGGGCATTTTTGAAATTGCAAGTATAGAAGGTGGCTATTGGGCAGATGAGGAATGGCCTGTGGTGGGCAGCTATTGTTCTTGTCTGCACAGTATACTTCTTTTAGTAATAACTCTTTTTTTCCTGTGGAGAGCTATCCTATCCCAATAAATACATACACTTTTGACTAAACTACACATTAAGTCTTATTTCCCATGGTGAAGACCTGAACATATGACCTAATTTAGGTCAATAAGCCTCTCTCAGGAACTTTGAAACTTGAGTGTAATCACACAAAAATAGGAAAATTACTGTAGGAGCAGATTCATCTCAACAACGGCATCCTGTCCATTAGAACTGATTTCCTAGATTCTAAAAGTTGTCCTGGTTCTTGTCCTTTCTGAGGTTCAGTTGTTTAGCTTTTCTTTGATTCTGTGAGTTATCTCATTCTTCTTCCAGTAAATTCCTTTTTTTCTTTTGTTAAAGTAAATCAGGCTTGGTTCCTTGCAGTCAAGGGACCCTAACCATTACCCCATTATATAACGCTGAATGAAAAAGATAAGTCACAAAGCAGTATGAAGGAAAGTAGATCAAGATGGAGAATTAAGCACATGCTCTAGCATCTTGCTCCTGTTCTAAATATTTGGAAATGACATAAATGATATATTTCTAAAGGAAACAAATATGGTGCTTGAAAACTGAAAGATGTTCTCCCAGGAGAGCTAGTATTATGAGGAATCTGTGAAAGAGAGAAGGCAAATGTGATTGGAAAAACATGGAGGACATTAGAAAGAAAGGAAAAGTGAAGGGGGGAAAATCAGAGGTGGAGATGAAATATGAGAGACTGTGGACTCTGAGAAACAAACTGTGGATTTTAGAGAGAAGGGAGGTGGGGTGATGGGTGAGCCTGGTGGTGGGCATTAAGGAGGGCACGTGTAAACAATGAGTCTTGGAACACTACATCAAAAACTAATGATGTACAGTGACTAACATAACATAATATAAAAAAAGGAAAAACAAAGAAAATGAAATCCTTGAATCACACAAACAGGCAAAAAATGCTACAAAAGTTAGAGATGTCTTGGAGAAGGGGATGTTCCAAGTTTAGAGATAATAGAAACATTAGAAGAAGAGAGTCAAGGGTGATTTCTTGAAGGATGAAACAAAGGCATCTTTGTGAATAGAAGCCCTTGGGTGCAGAGTCAAGGTGCTACCTGGGCAGCTGAAGCCTCCTGGAAGGCAAGGAATTTTCCTATCCCCAGAAGACCATCTAGGAGAGCACTCTGTCCATTAGCACGTTGACTATACCCTGATTCCAACCCCTGGCACTGAGTGCAGGCTTTGGTCAACACAATGTAGCACTCATGCAAGGTTAAGAGAAAATTTCAAAACAGCATATAGTATTATTCTATTGAGTTGATCATTGTGAAAAAAAGAAAACCTCACCAAACCTATTTGTGGAGATTATATATACATTTTATATGCATAACAAATGGTCTGAAGGAACACACAGCAACCTGTTAATGGTTACTCCTTAGAGGTGATCAGAAAACGACTACTTTTTACTTTATGCAGTTCTTTATTGTTTAGACATTTTTAAAAAAGAATAAGCATGCACTGTTTTAAGGTTTCTTTCATTTTTTTCTCATGCAATTATTTTGCTGAGACATTATTCACATACCAAAAAATTTGCCCCTTTAAAGTGTACAATTTAATGATTTGGGGTGCATTCACAACATTGTGCAGCCATCATCAACAGCTAATTCAAGGTATTGAATGTTCTACAATATTTTCCTCATCTTATACAGAAAACCATACTCCTTACCATTTACTCCCCACTTCTCCTTCCCCCAGACCCTGGCAACCACTTCTTGTCTCTATAGTTTTGCCTTTTCTGTACATCTTGTATAAATGAAATCACACAATATATGGCCTTTTATGTTGGCCTCTGTTATTTAGTATGTTTTTAAGATTTATCCATGTTATATCACACACCAATATTTCATTCTTTTTTAGGATACCTTCTATGTTCTGTGTGCAAGGAAGCTTTTCTACAAAGCAGGATTGGGCATGGAGGAAATAAATGTGTATACCTTCTGAGTCCCTGAATATCTGGGAGAGTGTCTTTTTTTTCTGCCTTCATACAAGCGATAGTTTGGTGAAATATAGAGTTCTTGTGTCACAACATCGGTTTCCCCTAAAACTCTATATAAAGATAATGCTCTATTGTCTTCTCACATTTTATGGTGTATATATGTGCTGCTGAAGTGAGCACTCACATTTTATGGTGTGGAAGAGAAATATGATAGTGACCTGATGTTTTTTCCCTTTGTGGTTAACCTGCTCTTTTCTTTCTAGATTTTCATAGGATTTCATTCCTTCCTCGTGCTTTCATGTTGATTTGCTTTTGACTCATTACCATCATCTTTTTAATTTTTAGGTTGAAAGAGTTTCTTTAGCCTTTGTCTCAATAACTGACTTTTTGTTGCAATATCCAAAGTACTGTTCACTATCACTATTGTGTTTTCAAATTCAGCAATCAGGTTTTTCATCTGAAATTAAGCTTGGATTTTTCCCTCTTCAGAAACTTCTCCAATGAAGACATACAAATGGCTATAAGACACATGAAAATATGTTCATCATCACTAGCCATCAGGGAGATTCAAATTAAAACACATTGAGATACCACCTCACACCAGTTAGAATGGCCAAAATTAGCAAGACAGGAAACAACGCGTGTTGGAGAGGACGTGGAGAAAGGGGAACCCTCTTACACTGTTGGTGGGAATGCAAGTTGGTGCAACCACTTTGGAAAACAGTGTGGAGATTCCTTAAGAAATTAAAAATAGAGCTTCCCTATGGCCCTGCAATAGCACTACTGGAAAGAACCAAGATGCCCTTCAAGGGATGAATGGATAAGGAAGATGTGGTCCATATACACTATGGAGTATTATGCCTCCATCAGAAAGGATGAATACCCAACTTTTGTATCAACATGGACGGGACTGGAAGAGATTATGCTGAGTGAAATAAGTCAAGCAGAGAGAGTCAATTATCATATGGTT
>ML093593.1:410-16593 GCA_003697995.1 Taxidea taxus jeffersonii
TAAATAAAGCTTAAATAAAGTAAAAAAAAATTTATTTGTGTAAACTTTGCAAAGAACAGAATGCACATATATGCTCACACACACATATATACACACACTCGTACACAACATGCCTGTGAGCCTCATCTGACCCATGGGCTGCGAGTTTGCAACCTTTGTCCTGGGGGACTTAGCTTCTTTTTTTCCCCTTGTTGCAGTTCCTAGCCCATTACCAGTTTTATAGCAGGCACAGACTGAACGCATACTGACTTTGTGTGCTCTTGTTCTGACCCAGACGTATCTCAAACCTGATGCCCTCTCTCAGGTCACCTCTGTTTCCACTAAGACTTCTCTTGCTGTTTTGCAAAGCTGGGGTCCAATTCCTTCTCCTTCACAGAGCATTTCCAAATCAGTTAGAAGGGGCTTTCAACCTATCCTAAGCAGAAACTGTTTCCATATAACATTTCTCAAAAAAGCAAGTGAGAAAGTAAGTCCAGGGGTTTTCCGTCTTGGATGTACATTAAAACTACCTAGAGATCTTTTAAAAATGCTGATTCTAGAGCTCTAGCCTGAGAAATTCTGATTTAAATGGTCTGTGGTGGGAGTCAGCACTTAAAAAAAAAAAGCTCCCCAGGCATTCTGATCTGCAGCCAGGGTTGAAAACTGGCCCACCTGGTGAATATGTATTTGTCAGGTCCCAAATATCTACTTTGGACCTTGATCAACTGCTTTCTTCTTTACTAAAATCGGACATTTGTAAGGTAAAGAGTCAGACTGGGGTAATGATATCTTTATGCATTGTTTTCCTGTGAACCAGAATGTTGTTTCTGCTTCTTATGTAGTTACTGGGTAAATAGGCAAGAACTCTGGCTAAAAGGTGTGTATTGATGTTGAAGAGGGAGTGGCAGGTGGCTTTTGAAATGGCTCTGTGATTCCCTACCTTTTGGTATTCATATGCTGTGTAATTCTCCCCTTTTATGTGGGCTGGACCTAGTGACTTCTTTCTAACAAGTGCAATTCAGCAAAAGTGAAGAGATGTCCCTTTCATGGTTAGGTTACAGAAGATTGTGACTTCTGTCTTGCTGGCTCTCTTCCTCTCTAGCTCTCTTTGCTTGCTTGCTCCCATGAAACAAGGTGTTATGTTGTTAACTGACCTAGGAGAGGTCTACATGGCAAGAAAATGAGGACAGTTACTAGTCAACAGCCAGTGAGAAATGGAGGTCTTCTATCCAACAGCCTGTGAGATACTAAATCATGCCAGATGAGTGAACTTGGAAGCAGATCTTTCCCTAGCTAAGTCCTGAGATAACTGCAGCCTTGACCCATACCTTGATGGCAGCCTTTGGAGAGATTTTTGAGCCAAAGGATCCATCTAAGTTATGTCTGTGTTTCTGATCCACAGAAACAGTGAAGTAATAAATGTGTGTTGTTTTAAGCCACTACGTTAGGTGGTAATTTGTTACATAGCAATAGATAACACATAGAGGGGGTGATGCTGGGTTCTGCTTATGGTAGGAGGCTAAAGAAGTGATTCCCCAACTATAGCATGCATTGAATTTCCTTGGAAAGCTTGATAAAATGCAGATTCCTGGACTGCACTTATAGAAGTTTTAGATTTGGTAGGTCTTAAGTGAGACTCAGGATTATGCCTCTTTATCACACATTCCAAACACTTCTGAGGCAGGTATTCTTTGGGATTGCAGTTCTACAACTGTCAGTTAGATTCAACCTTTGGAGAAGCAGGGGATGTTGGTGGACCAATGATTGTTGTGTTGTGCAGGCTTGGTGGGGCGGGATTTATGGAAGGCTTTTGTATTAATCAGGTGACCTGCTGGAAGGCATACCAAACTTTGAACTGGAAGAAGTCATGGAGGTCAGAAGAGTAGCCTGGTGGCAGTGTGCTGGTTGGATTGGAAGGGAGAGAGACTGGAGTCACGGTCCACGGTAGCAAGAGATGTTGAAAGCCTGTACTGGAATGTTGGAATTGGAGACAGGAAGGAAAATTATGAGAGGCATTTTATTATTTTAAAAAAGATTTTATTTATTTAATCGACAGAGAGAGAGAGAGAGAGAGAGAGAGAGAGAGAGGAGAGCACATGCACACATACGGGGGAAGGGCAGAGGGAGAGGGAGAAGCAGACTCCCTGTTCAGGGTCCTGGAATCATGACCTGAGCTGGAGGCAGATGCTTAACCAACTGAGCCACCCAGGCACCCCGCGAGAGACATTTTAATGGAAATTTTAGAGGGATTTGATGACTGACTATATAGACAGGATCTGAATAAGAGAGAGAAAGAGATTTCAAGCCTAGGTGATTGGAAAAGAGGTAGTGCCATTGGCAGAGCTGAGAATTTGGGAGGGAAGCTGGTTTAGGGGGTATATCTCTCCTAGAACAATTTCTTGCTCAGTTCCTTTCAGTTAATAAGCTCTGGTCTGGGAAGCTGAGTTGATTTGCAAAGAGTACAAGTGGAGACAAAGTTCTAATGGAGACCTGTGGTCCTCTGTGTGTGGTTCTCGATCAGGAGCATCAGTGTCATCTGGGAACTTGTTAGATATGTTAATACCACAAAGGTTTATACCCTGGCTGAACTTAGAGATCTGTATGTCCAGAGGCCTTGAATAGACCATCCCAGAGATTGGGAAGGAAGCATAAGTAGAGATAGAGGTGACCCCTCCTCACTGATGGAAACAGTGTCATCACCTGTTGCTGATGGGAGACTGGCCTGGATGTAGTCCTGCTGTCCTCTGCTCTGAGCCCAGCCCTAAGCCAAGGCAGCATTCTGGCTGCCCATTGAACTGCAGGAACTCGAGACTCATCTCTTTGTTAGCCAAGTCACAGTCACAGAGCTGCCCCAAGCTGATACAACCTGAATGGACAACATGGACAAAGGCCAACTCTTCAAGGAGTGAAGCGTGATGTTGTGCTTCCTTCACTGCAAGAAACTCCTTAGGGAAGTGAGGCTGGAGATCATATGGAATGGATTATTTTCTTATTCTCCTACTCTGCATATCTCCCACTTGATCCTGTCCTTACAAAGCTGGCCTAGTGAATGAAGGGTTACTGAGAGTGAGAAAGTTTCCATACCAGTATTCCTGACACACCTGTATTATGGTCAGAGGAAATCTGGTTCAAGTCATGCTATAAGAGAAAACAAATGCATAAAATGCTGCCATCAGACATTTCAGTGGATCTGAACTTGCTTTGTGCAAGTCACCTACACAGTCCCACTATGTGAGCCTCAAGGGGACTGCTGCCTTAGATGCTGTGGCTCTTCCGTCACAGGAATTCTGATCGAGGAGCCCTCACACTGTCTCATGTGAGCCAAAATGTGGCCATCCCAGTCAAAGACTATGATTGAATGAAATATTCTGGACCTTAACCTACAGTGAATTGATCACATTCTTCTAAGAGATTGTTAGAACTCATCTCATTGTGCCTTACCTCTCGAAACTCTCTGGCTATTGTTAACCCTCCATATTACCCTCTTTATTATCCAATGAGACGTAAGCCACTTCCTCTACTTCTTCCCAAGGCTTTACTCTACCATCTAGAAAGGCCTGTCTGTGAAGGCCAAAGTTCTTATATCCTTAACTTTTTTTTTTTTTTTTTTGAATCAGGACATGTCCCCTGCCTCCTGCTGGAACCTTGAATACCTCTTAACCATATTGCCCAGGAGGTGAGGTTGGGGTTCTCAGTTCCCACCCCCAGATCCCTTTAGTATCATTTCACTCTCTCCCTCCTCCAAAAGCCCCACTCCTCTACTCTCATCATTACTCTTTCCTACCAGCTTCCTGATTATTTCTCCTCCTTTCTTACAGATCTAGTTCATGGCTTACTCTCTTCCTTTCATTTCCTCTCATAATTCTTGAGGACATCAACATCTTTGTGTCAAGGATGGCAGAGCTTTATGTGCCCCAGAAGGCCCGTGTTGTAAAAAAAATTCCAAGTTATTGGAAATTTAGAGATGAGTTATCTGATAGCGGAGAACTTTGAGAGTAGGAGGAAAGGAGAGGAGACCAGCTGTGGGGTGTACTAGATCCCCCGAACTTGGGTACAGGGCATGGAGGGAGGTGTGGGGTCTCATAGTTGGTGGGATCTATGCCCTGAGTCCCCCACCTCCTAGCAGCTGGAGGAATGTAACAGAAATTCTCCTTTAGGGGTGGAGGGGAGTGGCTGTACCTCTAAGTTTTGTTGCTGTTTCCACCCTGACTCTGGCCTTGTTCTTGGTGACTTCAACACTCATGTGAATGACCATCTCTCATCATGACTTTTTCATTTCCTTGATCCCTTTACTTCAATGATTTTTCCTTTTATGCACCTCAATTACCCACTGGATTGGTCACACACTAGCCCTTTTCACCACCAGTAACTGCATTATTTAGTAAATCTTGATTTCCATTGATGCAGTTCTTCAACCTTACCAGGTTAGACCTCCAATCAATTGTTTCCCACTACATTTTCTGTCTCCATCAGCCCATCATCTTCTGTTTGGCTCCTACCCCAGCTTAGAAACAACCTACAGTACTATTAACTGTAGATT
Source organism: Taxidea taxus jeffersonii (assembly GCA_003697995.1). Lineage (NCBI taxonomy): Eukaryota > Metazoa > Chordata > Mammalia > Carnivora > Mustelidae > Taxidea > Taxidea taxus. The sequence goes on from ML093593.1 coordinate 4,930, forward strand.
CCCCCTTCCCTTTCTATCTTTCATACCCAGTGAGCTCTATACTGTGATGCTTAAGTATCCCATTTTCTTCCCCCTCACCTCCTTTTCCTTGCACCTGGGACTTTCACAACTTGGCTGCCTCTCATCACTCATTGTGAACTTACACCTGACACTGTCCATCACTTTCGTTATCTTTCTTTAGTGAGGGTTTCTGGACTGTAATTCTCTGAGCTGACCTCTTCCTCCTCTGGCCTCAGACCTCCCTCCTCTACCCTTCTTTCCTTCTCATGCTCACTGAAGACCTCACTCCATATAGCACTGAATAAACAGAACCCAGAAAATGGGAATACTTTCATCTTCTCACCAATTAATCTACCTTTCTAACTACAACTGTAACTGTTGTTTCCCCCCCTTTTATGATTGAGAATGTGTCCATTTTCCTGATAGGAGGAGATGCTCCTCTCAGAGGCCAGTTCCTCCTCGATTCTATACAATCTTGTATCCATTGGAACTTTGGTTCTTCAATTATCCCCTCTCTTTCTTGCTTATCGAAATCTCCCTCTCTTCTGGGTCTTTTGTATAAAAAAATCAACCATGTCCTATGATCCCATTCAAAAACACAAAACAAAACAATATAATGTATTTTCCCTTTGACACCACATATTCCTCTAGCTAGCATCCCATTTCTTTATTTTTCTTTACAGCCAAATTCTTGAAAGCTTTAGCTATTAAGTCTCCCCTTACCCCTATATTACCCCTCCTTGAACCCTCTGCAATCTTTCTGTAATTCCGAACTGACTATATTTTGCATCTATGAAGTTTTGAGAATCAAGCCTATAGGTATCTCAGACTGTAGCTTCAGAATCTATTATGGTGAGAAAACACGAGGAAATTGAGGCTCAGAGAGATTAACTGATTTGCCTAAGGTGACATAGCTAGTAAGTAGGTAAGTTGGTATTGAATATGTATGTCTTTGTAGGGATTATCACATTGGACTGTAATTATTTGTTGCCATATCCCTTTCCTCACTGGATTATGATTCTGAGGACAAGAACAAAGCTTAGAACATGTAGTAGGTGTTGGATAAATGTTTGTTGAGTGAATGAAGAAATGCTATTATCTGAGTTCATTTGTTCTTCTTCTTCCCTTTTTTTTTTTTGTTCTCCATAGTGATGGATCACTGCTCACCACTTTCCCTTTAATATAATCATAGAATCATGAAATTTTAGAGCTGCAAGGGACCTTGGAGATCAGAAAATTAAGATCCGTAGAGGTTAAGTAACATATCCAAGGTCACTTGGCTAGTTAGTTGCAGTCCAATGCTCTTCCCATGCCATCTTCAATAGATGTTAGTGCTCCCTCCTTTCATCCATGTTCTCTTTTCCAACCTAAATAATTCCAATGCCAGGCGGCATGTAGACAGCAGAAAGTCAGTAGAAGGACATGTTGTGAATGTGATGGGCAGACAGTGCAATGCTTTTTAGTGTTAATGAACACTTTCCTTCCTGGTTTAAGCAGGTGCCTGCTAGCTACTTCAGTTCTAGTTTAAAATACCATTTTCAGGCTCTCCTGTCTTACCTTATATTCCTCTTAGTGCTTTGGTTTTTCTTATTTCCTATTTATAAAACCAGATATACTTTACAATGTTTTGTTGTTGTTGTTGTTGTTTTTCAGTAACTCAAATTCCCAAGTCTTGTTCCTTTCCCATCATTCTTTTTCCTTTATACTCTTTATGTTTGTGTGCTTGGAATTATGCAGTGCATTTTTAAATTCAATCTTGTTGATTGCTAGTAGTGCTAGAACAGTCAATTTTTCTGTAGGAAAGAATAAGCTAACTGGAATCCTCAACTAACTGGAACCCAGAGCCTGAAGTGAAAGTAGCACAGTTTCTTTTTTCTTTTCTTTTTTTTACTGTTAGTCTCCCCCTTATTCTTTTTTTTTTAAAGATTTTATTTATTTATTTGACAGACAGAGATCGCAAGAGGACAGAGAGGCAGGCAGAGAGAGAGGGGGAAGCAGGCTCCCTGCTGAGTAGAGAGCCCGATGCGGGGCTCCATCCCAGGACCCTGAGATCATGACCTGAGCTGAAGGCAGAGGCTTAACTCACTGAGCCACCCAGGCACCCCCCTTATTCTTTTTTAAAATTAAGGTATGACTGGCCTAACATTATATTAATTTCATGTGTATAACATGATGTTTTAATATTTGTATATTGCAAAATGGTCACCACAGTAAGTACAGTTAGCATTTTTCTATTTATTGTCTGGCTTGGGCAGATTGTTTAACCTCCCTGTACATGTTTCCTCATCTTTAAAATTAAGTCAGTAATAGTATGCCTATCTCATCAAGCAAAAATTAAATGAAATATACATAGTTCTAGGTTTAAAATTCTCATTCTGCCACATACTGGCCATAGAATGACCTCAGTAAATTTATTTAGCTTTTTTGAGCCTCAGTTTCCTTCTCTGTAAAATGGGAATTGTTATCAGCATTTGCTGTATTTGAGCATACCACCTCAAAATGTAGTGGTTTAAAACAATAGCCATTTATTTGCTGATGACTCTGTGGGTTGGTGGTTTGGACTGCACTCAAATGGGACTGTCTCTGCTTCCTGTGTGTCAGCTGTGTTCACTTATCCATTTATGTCAACTGGCCTAACTCCTATGTCTGGCATTTGGCTGGTTGTCAACAGAGCTAATGGAAGCAACTGAGCTATGTGGCATTTATCACCCACTTGGCTTGCCTGGGCTCATTCATTTGATGAATGAGGGTTACTAAGAGCATTAAGAGAGAGTAAGACCCATTACATAAGCACTTTTTGAGTCTCAGCTTGTTCATATTTGCTATTGTCCCATTGGTCAAAGTAAATCATATGACCAAGACCAGTATAGGTATGGGAAGGAACTACCCAAGGGCATGGATGTAGGGAAGGTAATTATGCAGCCATTTTTTTTCATAAAACCTATCAAGGACTTGATATTACCTGTTTTCCAGGATTGTTCTGAGAATTAGAGATAATACATATCAAGAACTGAGTGAAGTGACCGCTGTAATAGGTGCTCAGCAAATGACAGCTGAAACATATTATATTGTACCTGACCTACAGTAGGTATTTAGTTAAGGAATGTTCTCTTTTCTGCCTACTCTCCTTCCCTCATTACTTTGCTAATAGAAGAAAATTGTAATTCAAAACAAACAAGGGACACAAAAACAATCAAATCCATATCAGTGATTTTTAATTTAATCTTTAAAATATTTATTTATTTATATTAAGTTATGTTAGTCACCATACAGTATTTCACTAGTTTTTGATGTAGTGTTCCATGATTCATTATTTGCATGTAACACCCAGTGCTTATTACAATACATGCCCTCCTTAATACCCATCACCAGGCTAACCCATCCCCCCACTCCCTCCCCTCTGAAACCTTCAGTTTGTTTCCTGGTGTCCATAGTCTCTCATGTTTTGTTTCCCCCTCTGATTCCCCTCCCCTTCAGTTTTTCCTTCCTTCTCCTAATGTCCTCCATGCTGTTCCTTATGTTCCACATATGAGTGAAACCATATGATAATTGTCTTTCTTTGCTTGACTTATTTCACTTAGTATAATCCCCTCCAGTTCCATCCATTTCAGTGCAAATGGTGGGTATTCAACCTTTCTTATAGATGAGTAATATTCCATTATAATTTTTATAAATGAAATATCTACAAAACACCAAGTTAAAAAAAAATTTCCAAACCCAAACTAATAGGATGTTGGGAGAGTGCATACTTTATTACTGTATTTTCTTAACCCCTTGCCCTGGGGTCTTGAAGCCATACAGGATACTGAGTTTTCAAAAAAAAATCCCATTATAGTGACCAAGGCAGTGAAGAAGACACAGACATTTAACAAAGAATTTCCATACCTGATAGTTTAACCAAAAAAAAGTTTTGGGGTTAATCTGTTTTCCAGACAACTCCATTGAAATCCTTGAATCTTTAAGTTGGAAGAGATTTCAGAGGCATTTGAATTTTAGATCTTCCATTTCTCTTTAGCAATGCTTCTCAAACTTTTTGATTTTAGGAACATTTTACATTATTAAGGACCTCAATGCAATTTTTCTTTCTGTATTTTTGTATCTGTCAATATTTACTATATGAAAAATTCAAACTAAGAAAAATTAAGAACATACAGCATACATAGCTTTGGGAAGCCTGGGTGGTTCAGTAGGTTAAGTGTCTGCCTTCAGCTCAGGTCATGATCCCAGGGTCCTGGGATCGAGCCCCACATCAGGCTCTCTGCTTAGTGGAGAGCCTGCTTCTCCCTCTCTCTCCACCTTCCACTCTGCCTACTTGTGCTGTCTATCTCTCTGTCAAATAAATAAATAAATAAATAAATACAATCTTCAAAAAAATATATATATAGCATACATTCCATTATCTGCCAGAGAGCAAAGACTCATCAATATCATTATACCCTCTGGAAAACTCCACTGTACATTCTTAAAGAGAATGAGAGTGAAAGCAAACAGTATCCTAGTATTATATTAATGGTTTTGACCTCATTAAACACCTGAAAGAGATTTGGGGACTCCCAGGGGTCTGTGGACGACATTTTGCAAATTGCTACTCTTATGGTATCCCTGTCAAGTAGGAGTTGCTCAGCTGAAGTAGCTGGAGGCAGTATGGTATAGAAAACAGTCTCCATTTTGGACACATGAAATTAATTTTCTAATCTATAAAATGGGGGGTGATAATAATTAAATATACCTCATATACTTTTGAAGATTAAACAAAATGAGGTGATATATCTAACCTATATTAGGGACCTTGTACAAAACCGGCATATGGGAGGCTTCCAATAAATAAATCTGAATAAATTCAGCCCTCCTATCACTGGTATAAATACTTAACAGCTCATTGCCTCATAAGGTGGCTTATTTGGGCTTTGGTTTTTAGAAATTTCCTCCTCCTGCCTCTCTGTAATTTCTGCCCTATAACTTTAGTGCTATTCCTCTGTACAGAATAAGGCAAAGTCCTCTGAGTTTTAGATAAAAGCAGTTGTGATACCTTTAGGTAGTTTTTCATATAAGCTATGATGTGGTTTCTAGATTATCCTGATCATTTTCCCCCTGTGGATGCAGTTGCTCACTCAACAAATATTTATTGAGCACCAGTAGTGAAAAAATCTGCTCTGTTCTTTTGACACTTACATTTTAAGTGTGGGAGACGGATCTAAAGCAAGTAAGCAAATGAATAATAACAGATGCTTGGTCCTACAATGGAAAGCAAAGCAAGGTAGGGAACTGAGCATGATAGAAGGGTGCAATTTTAAATAGGGTGACCACATAAATGCCTCTCTGAGAAAGAGACATTTGGGTGGAAACCTGAATGAAGTAAGGGGGAAAGCCAGGCTGAGGGAAAAATCACTGTAAAATTTAATTTTTTTCTTATTGTGATTGGGATCCACTGGAAGATTTTAGGTAAGAAAATGAAGTTACTATTAATTATGTTTCAAAAAATAAGTCTTGCCATTTTGTAGAGAACAGACAAGGGGGCAAGAATAGAAGTAGAGGGAACAATTAAGCAGCTGTTGAAATAGTCCAGACAAGAGGTTATGATGCCTTGGAGGTGGTGAAAATTTAAACTGGGATAGAACACAGAGCAAGTAGGGTTTGCTGATGGATTGATGTGTTATATGAGAAAGAAGTAGGAATCAGGGATGATATCCTAGGATTTTGGCAAGAACAACTAGATGGGAGGTGATGCATTGACTAAAAAGGGGAAGACTGGCTGAGGAACAGGGTGAAAAGACAGGATCAATAATTCCATTTGAGATCTAAGTTAAATTTGAGCTGCCTATTGACATCCATATGGAATTGGAGCTGAGGGGAGAGTCAGGGCTGGAGCTTGCTCTGACATTTGGAAGTGAGTGCTACTATGTAGTGAAGGGATAACATTCAAGAATTGAGCCCTGGAGTATCCAAGTGGTTAGAGATTGGGAAGATGAAGAAAAACCAGCAGGGGAGACTGAGAAAAAGTGGCTAGACATAAAATAAAACAAGAGACTGTGGTCACAAAAACCCAGATGTGTTCAAAAAGGAAGGAGTAATCAACCTAGCCAAATGTAGCTGAGAAGTTTAAGATGAGGAGTAGGAGTTTGCTTTTGGATTTGGCAAGATGAAGGTAATTGGCAACCTTGATTTGAGTGCTGTCATAGTATGAGATAAAAGCCTGTTTGAGGGCACGTATTGCATGGAGCACTGGGTGTGGTGCATAAACAGTGAATCTTGGAATACTGAAAAAATAAAATAAAATAAAATAAAATTTTTTTAAAAAATTGCTTGGTGAAAAAAAAGCCTGTTTGAGTGAGTTGAGAAAAGAATGAGATTGAGGAAATGGAGCACTATTGGTAACTACTTTGAAGAGTTTCAGTATAAAGAGGAGAAAAGAAGTTGTGAGGTAACTGGAGGTAGATATATGGTCAAAGGAGTTTTTTGTTTGTTTAAGAAGGGAGATTTTGTAGCATGTTTATATGCTGATGGGAATGATCTCTCAGCATATTGATGAAAAGAAAGACTGATGTTGACTGCTAGAGCAAAATGCTAGAATGGCTTAGAGTGGAAGGGATCCTGTGCACAAGTAAGACTGGTCTTACGGGAGTGTGGAAATTTCCTTCTTAGTAACAGGAAAGAAGACAGGATATATGGATAGTGAAGCAGGTAGTTGATAGTAGAGAACTATCTCATCTTCAAATAAGTCTGATCGTTTCTATTTTCTCTATGAAATCAGGGAAATAATAAGGTGAGAATTATAAAGAGGAGTTGTTTGCAGTTTCATTATGGAAGAGAGGTGTGAAATAGTTCTCTTGGAGAGGGCAGTGAACTGATTAGGAACATATAGGCTTGTCAGGCATTTCAGAAGGTCCACAGAAATTTCTGGTCAAATTTATTTTGTTAATTAATTAATTATTTTTTAAAAAAGATTTTACTTATTTGTTAGTGAGAGAAAGAGTGAGCACAAGCAGGGGGAACTGACAGGCAGAAGGAGAAACAGGCTCCCCATTGAGCAAGGAGTCTGATGTGGACCCAATCCCAGGACCATAGGATCATGACCTGAGCCAAAGGCAGATGCTTAACTGACTGAGACACCCAGGCATCCCTGGTCAAATTGAATTTAAAGTGAGATCGTTCTGCTGCATAGGTGGATTTAATCAGGGTTAAATCTGATGGAGTACAAGGACACCACTCCCACTTGCAGATTTATACAAGGTCATAGATCTAATGATGGAACCTGGGATTTAGCTGGGTAGTGGGGAAGTGAAGTCATTAAAGGACAGATGGACAGTGAGGGTAGTAGCACCCATGGATTGCAGGTGGAGGTTATGTTGAATAGAGGGGGCTTGAAGTTGAAATTACAGAGGTGGGATAGTTACTGGTAATAACATCTAGAGTATGACTAACGAGTGTATGGCTGGGCTGGGATGATATCAAACAAACGGTTAAGAGAAGTGACTTCAAGGGATGGTAGAACTAAGGGATTGTCTATATCTTCAAGTGGATATTGAAATCACAGAAGTGGTGGGAGAAAAACACTGTGGCCAGGTGCTAACATTTCCGATGAATGAATGAAGAGGAGTGACTGACAAGTTGGTAGAGGGCAGCCATAAGGAGGGGGTGTCCACTGTCATAATCTGATGGTGTACATTTTAAGTGGGCCGGGATTTTTGAGAAAAGAGGGAGAAAAAATTGCCCTGTAAGTATCAAAGAGGAGGAAGAAAATACTCCTCTACCTCCAGATCCAGTGAGTGGTATAAAGGATGTGGGAAAGAAAATATCCACCATCTAAGAGGACTCTGTGGAAGCAGAGACCTAAGGGAAGAGCCAAGTTTTTTTTAGGACAACAAACTGAATGAAATGTTGAGGATATAGAAGAATGTTCTGGTGATGGGGCTTTAAGTTCCAGAGAGCATGGCAAGAGGGCTTGGGAGTTCACTGATGAGCAGAATATTCAATCAGATTAGGGAATATATGAAATCTTAAGGGGTTAGAAATGCAAGTAATGATGCATGTGGGAAGCTAGGACTTGTGGAGGTGACTAGGATGAACAGGGATGCAGGACTTATCCAGATTAGTCCTGTTGGGCCATTAGGAAAAGGTAGAAGGTCAGTGCTAATTAGTGCTCTTAGAGGGCTGATCTCTTGGCCACTTTGTATTGGTGAAGCTGGAGGAGGGAGGCTACAGCAGAAGAACTTATACCACAGCAGTTGATACTCTTTCACTTCCCCCCCCAAATTTTCTGTGGTCCTTCCCAACCCTGGGGTAAGGGGCTTGTTAGGACTTTTCAACAATGATACTACCTTGGGGGAAATTAACTTAAATGTCTTCCAAATCTCTTTTAAATCCTACCCAAGCCACTACAAATAAATGCATAATGTAAGTGAAAACATATAGTTCTGATGCAAATGGCAAATGCAGTTTTAAAACAAATACCCTGCAAATTTCAATCATTAGAAAAATAGATGCACATCGTGAGCTCCCATATATCCCATAACCTAGATTTAACAGTTGTTAACATTTTGCTCCACTATTTTTTTCTTTTACTGAAATGTCTTCAAGTAAACTAGAGACATTATAACTTCTCATTCTTAAATACTTCAGTATTGTAAACCCATTCTATATAGGAATTTTGAAGCTGTCACTGCCTTTCAAGATGTGGCGTCAAAAACTGCTCAAGAGTGTTCCAGATGTGGACTGGTCAGCCAAGCAAACAGAAAGGATAACTAGACTCAGTTTTTGTTAACACAGATTACAGTCTCTGAAATTAATCATTTTAGAGGCCATAGCACACTATTGATTCAGGTGCATTTGTGGTCAGTTCAAGTCCCCAAGTTCTTTGCACATGTATTGCTGCTGCCAAGTCAGGCTTCCCCCATCTTGTATTTATGTAATTGAATTTGTGTTAGTTTTAGCCTACTGAAAATATTTTGAATTGGAATTGTGCCCTCCAGTGGGTTAGTTAATCCTTTCGTACTTTGATTCATCAGCAAAGTTGGTAAGTAAATCTTTTATATATTCATGTAAATATATAGTAGCTGCTTTCTAAAATTGAAGCTTTTGCTATCTTAGAATTGTGGAGACTGCAATAAGATAATCTCAGGCATTAAGAGTGGGCTTTTTGTAGGATAAATGATTTAAGTATGCCTGATTAATGATTGAAATTTATAATTTTTTATTATTCAGACCATCTGGCTTAACAGACAGATATCTGAGTACAATTTTCTAAGAAATTCTAAATCATTCCACAATAACTATTCAATATAAGCAAATCACCAAGGAGTTTCTTAGTAGAGTCTTAGAAACACCCACATTATTCATAACAGCTAAATCCAAGGTTAGATTGGTTTTCTGAGGACTTCCTGGGTTTGCTTGGGTGGCTTCTCAGATAACTGTTCTCACAATTACACAGGGATCATTTTTTAATGTCACTTCATAATATTTTATTTAACAGGTGTGACATTTTAAGAGATAAGAATTATTGCTTACATTGTGTAAATGAAGAAACAAAAATCATTGGAAAAAAACTTGACAATATATATGACGTGAGGCTGCTTTATATAAAAGCCAGATATGTTTGTTAATATTGCTTAAAAGGTTTTTCTTTAGATCCTTAGTATATTTAAAGAGCGTTATGGTTGAAGAAATTTTTTTATTAACATATAATGTATTATTTGTTTCAGGAGTACAGGTTTGCGAATCATCAGTCTTACATGAGACTTCACTGGGAGCATGTCTTCAACTGCTAGATAAGTGGTATTTTTGTAGATTTTCAAATTGAATATATAATATGCCCAAACAGAAGGCATAGTCTTGGTAGTACTTAAACGCAAAATAGCAGATCAGTATTGTAGAACTCCACATTCCTCAATATGGTCTCCAATTCTTGGGTATTTCAGAATGAGAGCTCTGTGACACTAGCTTTTATTAAGAGGCATGATACCATAGTAATTAAGACTATAGGTACTGGACTTTGACTGTCTAGGTCTAAAGCCTGTCTCTACCACTTACTGACTGTGGAACTGGGGTGCTTTATTTAATCTCAGTGGAGAAAAATTTCCTTGTATGTTAATGATGAAGATCATATAAGCACCTATCTCATACAGCAGTTGTGAGGATTAACAGTGTTCATTCAAGCAATGTGCTAAGCATTTAATAAACGTTAGCTACTGTTATTTGTTATGGATCTCATAGTTCTTATTGGAACCCAAGGCATTAGATATCATTTGGTCTCATATTCATGAAGTTCTTCATCTAAACTTAAATATGTCTAATCTGGGGATGGTCTAGGTTACCATGTAGTCTCCCAAATTTACCTTCATTTTATTTTCCACTCCCATGTCTCCAAAGGCCTAGTAAAAACTGTTTAAAGATTCACGAAGAATGCTTACATACCTTCTACTTTGAACAAGTCAAGGTAATTATGGTCTCTTGGTTGCTTGTCCTTAGTCTTTAGATTATAGCCCCTGTGGTGGCTGACAACCACAACAATTTTCCAGGGAGAAGAAATATAGGAAACCTATTTTTCTTCATACATGAATCTGTAGATATACTGCTTTCAGCATTCCCCAAATTCACCTTTTTTCTAGTGTTTTCTCATGATTAGATTGAAGTTACACATTATTGGAAAGGCTAAGAGTGGTATGGCCTTCTTGTGCAATCTCTCAGGGTATACATGATGTTACTATATATTACAAGTAATGATAATCTGGATCACTTGGTTAAGGTGGTGTCTGTCAGGAGTCTCTACTATAAATTTACCATTTTTCTTTTTGAAATTACTAAATATATTTGGGAAGATACTTGGAGCATATGTAAATATCCTATTTCTGCTTAAGATTTGCCCCACTTGTACTAGCATCCATCAGGTGCTTTTGCCTGCAGCAATTATTCCTCTGATGTTCTAATGGTGATCTTCTATTTCCCTCATTCTTTGGACTTCTTCTATAAGAAAGTTCTGTCTCGGGCGCCTGGGTGGCTCAGTGGGTTAAGCCGCTGCCTTCGGCTCAGGTCATGATCCCAGGGTCCTGGGATCGAGTCCTGCATCGGGCTCTCTGCTTAGCAGGGAGCCTGCTTCTCCCCTCCCCTCTCTACCTGACTCTCTGCCTACTTGTGTAATCCCTGTCTGTCAAATAAATAAATAAAATCTTAAAAAAAAAAAAGAAAGTTCTGTCTCTGTAGTCCCTATTTATATTCACTTATTTTGATACCAGCAAAAACTAATAGGCATTTATTTTATTCTTTGGGTTATAATTCCATATTATGCTTAGTTTGTTGCTCAAATTATTCCAAATTTGGCCATTGGGATCTCTTTCACGTTGCCTTCTGTGTTTGACATGCCCTTTACATTTTTTTTAAGCACTTCCTTATTTTCATCACTACAAAATGCATTGGGTTTATCTTTTCTTTTCCCTATGTGGCCCTGGAATCAGCCAATCTTTTGTCTAATGGAGAGTGATACTTTAAAACCATGATCTGTGCCTTAAGTATGTTTGCTTGTTGAAATATCACTGTTTCTAGGCCCTCTCAGTGGATACAGCTAGGAAATATATATACATATATATATATACACACACACACAGACACACACACACATATGTGTGTGTGTATATATATATATATATATATATATACACACACACACACACA
>ML093596.1:3513-14822 GCA_003697995.1 Taxidea taxus jeffersonii
TTCTAAATCCCCATTAATGTGCCAGAGCTTTTTAAAGCTTCCTGTGGACATCTCTTCCCCAGATCTTCTTTTTAAGTTTTTGACCAGCTTCTTTGCCCCACATGCATTTACATCTTAGGCAGCTAAAATAGTGAATAGTTGCTTCAAGATAAAATTTTTCCTGTGGACTGAGCTGAAGTTGGGAGGTCAAGTCAAATAATAACACCTGATGAATGGGGTTTTTCCAGGGTGTTGCCAGTCAGGTCAAGGAAACGGTCTGGAGAGGAGACTTTTTTAAAAACTCCAAATCTTATCAATTTCCTCTAGTGGATGCAAACCTGCTGGTTCTGACAGCTACTGTATTTGTGAGGCTACTAATTTTCAAAGTTATTGTAGAACTAGAAGGAAGGGGATGGATGGATGCAGGTTAAGTTAAATACCACAAACTCTGTTTTTTTTTTTTTTTTTACCAATTCATCAGGTTTTCTTTAATGCTGCTTGAATTTGTTGCATTTGATTAGTTTCCAGAGTTTTGAAAAAGTTAATTTTGACCGTTTCCAAGTATTTTCTTTTATGAAATGATATATTAACTAAGTTCCTCTCTACCTTATCCCAAAACATGTACTTTAACCATTGCCCTATACTTTTCTTTTTTTGGTTAGACCAGAGTTTTTCTGGTTATTTTTCTTATTTTTTTTAAAGATTTATTTATTTATTTATTTGAGAGAGAGAGAAAAAAAGAGCAGGAGCAGGAGCAGGGGGAGGGGCAGAAGAGGGAGAAACAGACTCCCCGCAGGGCAAGGAAACTGACTCAGGACTTGATCCCAGAACCCTGAGATAATGACCTGAACCGAAGGCAGACACTTAACTCACTGAGCTACCCAGGCACTCCCAGAGTTGTTTTTAAGTTTTTTCTTAGAAATCACTTTTCCAAGTTTGCCTGGGTGACTCGGTCAGTTAGGGTTCGATTCTTGATTTTGACTCAGGTCATGATCTCAGGATTGCCAGATCAAGTCCTGCATTGGGCTTCATGCTCAGCAGGGAATCTGCTTGAGATTCTCTCTCTCCCTCTCCATCTGCCCCTCTCCCCATGCATGCACTCTCTCTCTCTCTCTCCCTCTCTAAAATAAATAAATCATTATTTTAAAAATAGAAATCACAGGCACCTGGGTGACTCAGTCGGTAAGTGTCTGCCTTTGGCTCAGGTCATGATCCCAGAATGCTATGATTGAGCCCTGTATTAGGCTCCCTGTAGGGAGCCTATCTCTCCCTCCCCTTCTGCCTTTCCCCTCCACTGGTGTGCTCACACACACTTTCTCTCCCCACTCTCTCTTCCTCTCAAATAAATAAATAAAATCTAAAAAAAAAAAAAAAAAAGAAATCACTTCTTTCAGGTTGCCTAGAGGGAGCTTGATCCCCCATGCCCTATAGTAACATCCTGTATCCTATTGTTCTTTAAGAACAATAAATAGGCAGTTATATGATGTGATATTCCTTCCATGAGACGGTGGCCTTCTTGAGAATAGGAACAGTGTTTCTCATGAACTCAAACATATAGAGCATGAGGCTAATGTGCATTAAATGTAGAGGCACAGGTGTTTTATTCTGAATTTTTAAAAGTCAACAAGTGAAAGATTAAAAAGGAAACTTGAAACTGGGACTAGATTGAATACACTTTCTAAAAACAGTTCCCTTAAGAAAAATTCCCATTTCACTTAGCCTTGTTACTAAATTAATTGCTGCTCTTAATCCTTTTCTAATCTATGCATAAGGTTCTCAACTGGCCCTCAGGCATTTGTTTCATTAGCATATGAGTCGTTTTGAAGTATTATAAATATTCGCAAAGTCTTTTCTCTCATCTCTTGACAATTGCCACTGCTATAAAGGAGTGTTTTTCCATAGACAAACACAATCATTCTTCTCTAATGCAATTTGTAGAGACAAGGCTGGTATAGCAGAAAATGAGGAAAAATCTTAAGGATGCAGCAGGACAGTTTCATTCTACAGTTTTCTTTATGGAAAAAAAAAGATTAAAAAGAAATTCAGGTAAAATACTCCTACAATATTTCAGCAACATTTCAGGACTTAAACGTTGGGACAACAGCCAATCTAATCTCTGGACCAGCCCTATAAATGAAATTTATTTGCTCTGCCACACATCATCATAGATAGCAACCTCCCAGTTTTGTGTTTTCTGCCTTAAGATGTTGGTCCTCTTGGTTGTTATTGAGAAAGAGCCGAGGCACTTGAAAGAACTACTTGACGAAACAAAATTGAACAAATGTGCACAGCAAAGGGGAAGAGATGACAAGAATAATGGAGGAAGATGGAAAATGATGTTTCATGAAGGAAAATTGGGAATCATAATTGGTATATAAAGGTTATGAATGAAGGCAGAAATACCAGAAAAAAATTCTTGTGTGTGTTGTGGCAGAGCCCACAAAGTTTGGCAGTGGCTTAGGACTTGAACACGTGATTTATAAATCAAAGGAAATCAAACTTCTTTGGATTGTTTTAGACTTTTGTATTATTATTCCCGACTTTATAAAATTTTCTAAAACACCTGGGATTGAGAAGTCGTTTTTTATACAGCACTTATTTAAAAGTGAGATCAGTGGAGGCACCAGCTAAATAAAAAATAATTTTCAAAATTTGATAAAACTGTAAACCATGCAACAGCTGAAAGGGTGTTCTTAGGAACCATGAAGGCTAGGTTCCAAGTCAGGATGCTGTGTTAATAGGCAGGTTGTACTGACTAACTTAAGCGAATATGCCATGCCACACCATGGCTCTGTGCTTAAGCTTTTCTCTTTGTCTAGAATGTCTTTTCCAACCTTGAATACCTGATAAATTTCTAACACATTTCTTTATAGCAAGCCAAATACCTCATACTCTATTTTCTTCCTCTTAAGTATGGTGGGGATGCTTAAATCTTCTGGAGCCAGACTGCCTGCCAGCTCTGCTAATTCAACTCTCTGAGATCTTGGGCAAGTTGCTGAAGCTTTCTGGGCCTCAGTCTCCTCATCTGTAAAGTGAGTATCATATTAGAATGTACTATATAATGTACTTGTGGAGATTTAATAAACAATTATGCAAAGCCTTTAGACATTGCTAATGATGTATCAGGTGTTCTATGAGCCTATGCTTTTATTATCTTTTTCCCATAGTTAATTGATGCTTTGTGTCCACTCTGTCCCTTCACTGCAAGCAGTTGCCAGAATATCTGTTTTCTGGAACTAAACCGTGAGCTTAAGGGCAGAGACGATCTTTGAGTCATCTTTGTATCCCCAGCATGTAGCTCAGTACCAGGCAAAGAATATGTGTTTCAAATGTCATGTGATTGTTCTTTCTGTCTCTTTTTGATGGCTCTACTTTCTCCTCCAGGCCTGCAATTCCCATAATTCTCACAGGATGTTTTGATCTGCACTAATTTCTTCTGGTTTGACTGTCCAGTCTCTGCTGATGACCCTCCAATTTACGCACCAGCCACATAATCCCAGTAGGACTCCACACGCTGGCTTTCTACTATTGCCAGGGTATCTCTCCTTGGAAATGCTGTCATCGCCTCACATAAGCTCTGTTCCCAAATACAACTTTGCATCTTCCCTCTCAAGCTACCTGCTTTGCAACATTGTAACTGATTTGTCTAAGCAAAGCTGCTTTCATCATAGTACATTATCTTGTCTTGGTGTTTTATGCTATTGGAGTTCAAAATCCTAGAGATCAGAGCCTTATCTTTCTGAGTATCAAATTTGGGCACAAATATGCACAGTAAATTACAGATAATCATTCTACAGAATCCAAGAAGAAAAGAGAGTAGCATTGATTGAAAATATAATTGCTCTCTGTGTCTCCCTACTTTTGGTGTAGTGCTCCCTCAGTACTCCATTTCCTGATGTCTCAGCTCCTTTTCTCTTTTATGCTTTACTCCTTTATATGCCTTTTTCCTTCCATATTCTGACACAGTCTTTGTCTCATCTCCTCAGTCTGTCTTCTTTCTTTTTCTTTACTTTCATTCTTATACAAAGCTTGTTTTAAAAGGTTATACTACACCTAAAATGACTTCCCTAGACCTCTGGCTTCCTACCTCACCCTCCAAAATAAAAACAAACATAAGCAATCTGAAGTCAATTTATCATTTTAGGGATGTTTCCTGTGCTTTTGTTTTCATATACAAACTATATACATATGGAGTAAGAAGGATTATTTTGTTTAGCAAAGATAGTGGAGGTAAGGGTGTAGGAATACAGTTTCAAAGATTACAGAGTAGGTAAAGGCCATTTCATAGTGCCTTAGTTAGGGTACAAAATTTCCTGGCTAGAGAAAGTAAGAAAGCCAATGGTGATCATATATTCAAAATACTCTGATGCAGCTTCTCACTCTGAACTGCTTCCCTAATCATCACTTCTAGGCTATTCCGGATGAGCAAAGCTGATTTGCCAGTTTCCTTTTCTGCAATTGATAAAAACAATTCAATAAGCTAAATAACACAGATCTAGTTATTAGTAAGTATGGTAGGGAGAGTAGTTATTCCACCTGATTCTTTAAAAAAAAAAGAATTATTTACTTACGTATTTGAGAGAGAGAGAGAGAAAGAGAGCATGGGTAGGAGAAGGGGCAGAAGGGAAGAAAGAGAGAGAGACTCCAGCAGACTCTCTGCTGAAGGAGGAAATGAACATGGGGCTCAATCCCATAAACCTGAGATCATGACCTGACTGGGTATCAAGTGTTGGATGCTTAAGCAACTGAGGCACCCAGGCATCCCCACCTGATTCTTCTTCTTCTTCTTCTTCTTTTAAGATTTTATTTATTTATTTGAGAGAGAGACACACACACAGCGAGAGAGGGAACACAAGCAGGGGGCTGGGAAAGGGAGAAGCAGGCTTCCTGCTGAGCATGGACCCCCCCGATGTGGGCCTCAACCAGGGCCCTGGGATCATGACCTGAGCTGAAGGCAGATGCTTAATGGCTGAGCCACCCAGGCGCTCCTCCCCAGATGATTCTTAACATCAACAACAAAGCATAATTATTTACAATAATAGAATCCCAGAAGAGCTTATGTATTTTTTTAAAAATTTTTGGGCATGTATTTCTCTGGGAGGCCACATGCCATTAGCATTACAGGTAGTAAGAAAACTTCTGGGGATGACATAGAAGATGGCATTTTTCAAATCAGCACGTCAGACTTATTCCTCTTCTTGAAACTCCAGAACAAGAAGAGGGAGTATTAGGTGTGTCAGCCTTTCAGGAAACAGATGAAGACGGGAGCAGAGTTCAAGGAAAGTAGGATTAAGTGTAGAAAATCAGCCAAAGCAAAACTCAAACAAAAAAGAGAAACCTTTAACAAATCAATCAAGTGGAATAGAAAATGTGCAAAAATAGTTGACTTTTAAAGGCTTGCAAGCATAAAAATCGAGTACTGGTGTGAAATTATCTAGATACTTCACATGTCTACAGATGCATGCTGAGTATGTTAATGAACCTCATTAAATATACCTGGTTTCTTAGTATCGAGGAAGGTCTGATATACCCAGAGAAAGTACTGCTGACACTGGTGTGACTAAGAGGACAGTGGGGTCTGATTGCTTCAAAATAGTGGTTCATTCCCCACCTCTCCTCTTCATTTTTTCATTTCCCCATTTCACCACATTAAACTAACAAGCCTCTGCCTTTTCTCTTTTATATGATCAATAATCCCCATTAGTAACTTGTAGAGGGCTTTTGAGAGGCTTTCCTCTGGATGGAATGGACGTATTACAGAGCACAGATTGTGAGTTGGAGAGAGGTCAGAAAACAATCCTGCCCACATCCTACAGCATTTACACTTTCAGTGAACCTGATGCACACACACACATATGTGTGTGTGTATGTGTGTGTGTGTGTGTGTGTGTGTGTCTGCGTACCAGCATATATCTAAGATCTAAAACATTAAAATATTTATGGAGCATGTACCCTCATTCTCTAATCATCTTTCATTCTTCTTTTTCAGAAACAGTAAGAAAATAGAATTCCCAAGAAACAATCTCTCTCTGTGAATAATATCCAGCCCATGCAGGCATAGCACTTTTTCATGTAGTATTACATGCTTTGTACTGATACAGTTTTCCTATCTGTTGTGATGCCCTTGAACTCCCCAGATGCTTTTTTCTCTTGTTTGTTGTTATGGGGGGAATCCATTTGATGTGCATATACTCATATTCTGTTGTATGTATAGTATATATTTTACATATGCACACCTAAATATTTACATGTTGACTAGGGGGTAGTATGTCTTTTATTTTTTAAAGTATGTCTTTCAGAGGGCATACATTTATACATTTTCATAGCAATGAGAAAAAAAAATGATGGTTCCAGAGCATGTTCATTATTTGAGACTACCTTGGTGTTATAAAAATAATGTTGAGACCTTAGGGTGTTTTCTCACCAAATGTTATTAATTTATTTAAGAGGATGAGAAGCAAAAGCTGTAATGACTTTTAGCAAACATTTCTGCCTGCAATCAAAGCCATTTGTGCTCCTTTTCCAATCACCAGAAAGATTAAAATCATAACCATTTTACAAGACTGCATTTTTGACAGATTCTCTAATAAAAGGGATAGAGCTGATAATGCAGGTGGTAAGAAATTATTCCCCTGAATGCTGGTAAGGTTATGAAGACTGCATTTTTCAAAGAGCTAGTTTTTGTGGAGAGATTTCAATTGTGCTTGCAATACAAAATCCTCCTATGTTGAAGATTAAAGACTCCTTTATCAGCAATGATTTGGAGATCTGAAGTGAAATATAGATCCAATTAATTTCATATTCCTGTGTCAGTGATGTTCTTTTCTCCTTTCATGGGGAAACTGGCAATTTGGATTCTATAGAGTTGTTTTGTTGGTTTGTTTTTTTTTTTGGATTCTATAGAGTTTTATGTGAAGCTTCCATGGTGACACCCTTATCTGGGTAAAACAAAGACCTTGGCTGGGCCTTTAGTTGGATCAGATGTGACTGAGGATTTGAGGACTGGAAGCATCTTCTGTCAGGCTGAAAACAATACTCCTTCCAACTTGTAAAGTGAAACTTTGTGAACCTGGACTAGCAGAATTCTTCAGCCTTACCTAATTCTGTTGTCCCATACTGATTGTTATATTTCCACATACTGAGAGGAATCTATTATGTGATGGAATTTTTCAGAGGAAAATTTCCTTTGTTTTCCTTTTTTACCCCTTCTAAAGGTACTTCCAGTTCTGTTTTAAAGTTCAGCATGATCTTTTTTTTAAAGATTTTATTTATTTATTTGACAGACAGAGATCACAAGCAGGCAGAGAGGCAGTCAGAGAGAGAGAGGAAGGGAAGCAGGCTCCCTGCCGAGCAGAGAGCCCGGTGTGGGGCTCGATCCCAGGACCCTGGGATCATGATCCGAGCCAAAAGCAGCGGCTTTAACCCACTGAGCCACCCAGGCACCCCTCAGCATGATCTTTTAAAATGAGGAACTTTAGGTTCAATTTCTACCTTTGTCATTAACTTGTATGACTTTCAGCAAGTCCGTAAGCCTCCCAGATTAAAACTGTATTGTTATCTTAGGTTAATATTTTGCCATTGCTTTTGAAAATGATGATGATCATGCTTTATTTTTGTGCAGGTGAACTATTATTAATAATTTTCAGAACACCATTCCCCTGAACACGTAAGGGGTGGCTCCTTCCATGAGAATAGGAAGAAGTAGGAATAGCTTATAACCTGAGCCAGGAAAGAATGGATCATTCCTTGAGCTAGTATTAATCTTCTCTGCTTTGTAACTCTGCCAAGAACAAAGGGGGCCCTTTCAGAAACCAATATGGAGTGGAAGATCTACAGGATGATAATTTGGGTAAGGATGAGGTAGAGATCTTCAGTGTGGCTATAGAACACTGATGGTCCCCCTGGAATTTAGGATCAGATACTTGGGACCCAAAATATTGCAATCATTTGTGCTCCATGTTCACATTTATTACTAATTATGCTTAATCTAAAGTTTCCAAAAGGTTTACATTTAGAAGTAAGGCAAAACAGGTAAAAGATGATCCCAATAGTATTATCACTCTGGTTTGTGCTATGATGTGTTCTTTTGAGTGGGAAAAAAAGAAAGGGTGGAGTTATAGTTAAATCACTAGAAAGCACATATATTGAAAGTAGTGTTCCCATTGCATCACTCTTGATCCCCTTACTTTGTTATTTTTCCAATATCACATATATTTTCTGTTTATTTATATTCTGTCTCTCCAACCAAAAATCAAGCTCTATAATCTGTAGTCCCTGGAGCCTGGCATACAGCTGTATTCAAAAATTATTTGCTGATCCAGAATATGACACTGCAAAATATGTCACTTTGGTATAAGGATTTTTTTAAACTGAAGACAACTGAGAAAAAAACAGACACAGGAAGGCACTCCCCCATCTATCTAAAAGCAGGGCATAAATTTCCTTTGTGAACATGTTGCCCTCTCCCATTCCAAGAGGAGACCAACTTTTTTTTTAATTTTTTAAAGACTTATTTATTTATTTATTTATTTATCAGAGAGAATGAGAGAGAGAGAGAGAGAGAGAGAATGCACAAGCAGAGGGAGTGGTAGGCAGAGGGAGGAGCAGGCTCTTTATTAAGCAAGGAGCCTGATGTGGGAGTCAATCCCGGGACCCTGGGATTATGACCTGAGACAAAGGCAGATGCTTGACTAATTGAGCCTCCCAGGTACCCTGAGAAGACCAACTCTCAATGCCAGAGATGGCAATGGCACTGAGATGCGCCTGCATGAACAAGTGTTACTAAATAAACCCAAACTACCATTCATTTTCCCCATATATTTACCTCCCACAGTTACAACTCCTAGAAGCCCAAACTCCCTTTTCTTTATCTAGTCACTTTTTCAGTTTATTGCCTTTTATTAAAATGGTATGTCAACCCTGAAGTCTAACCATTTCTTTCAATCTTTTTAATTTTATGTGTACGTGAAACTCCAGTGCATGTAAAATATAATTCGTATGCCTTTTTTTTTTCCTATTCATCTGTGTTTTATAAGTTTAGTTTGCAAGTCCCAGCCATGAACCTGAGCAGGTAGAAGAAGAGTTTTTCCCTCCCCTACAGTTCAGTGAATAATTAGCCAGATCCTGGCTAATTATAATAATAATCATTATAATATACCACAACCCATATAAACTACCATTTGCAATGTTAATCAATAGAGAATTACAAATGATGAGAGTGCTTTACTTCCTTGCCATTGGAAAGAAGAAGGTATTATCAAAATCTGATTATGTCCTGGGAGGTATATCTCACATACAGATGCTAGTTGTCTAATATGAGTAAAGTTAGCACAGAATAATAAACATAGGAAAATATGGTATTAGCTATCATTTGAATACTTTATAGATGCTTTTTGAGTTTTGTATTGTTTAATCCTCTATGAGGTAGATATGATTACTAGTCCTGTTTTACAAATGAAGAACAAGCACAAAAGGCCAAGTAACTTGTCCAAGAGCCAAGATTAGACTCTGAATTTGAAACTAAAAAGCCTAACTACAGTACATACACACTGTATGTATGTATGTGTGTACGTACTTGCCTATCACACTGCTACATACTGTGTGCTGACACTTAGCTATAGAAACATGATTAAGGCAAAACTTATGTTTAAAAAGGGAGTCAGGGAATATGTCACTTTCTGAGATCATAAGCAAGCTAGAGTTCATAAGGGCACTAGGTATGCCTTATCCCTCTACACTTCAGTTAACAATGGGGGCCCAGGTAATAGGAAAAAGGTAGAAAACAAAACTAGTAAGAACTCATCTTACTCTCTAAATATTTTTAGAACAATTCTTCTATATCATCTATATTTTGAGCAATGGTTAGACATGAGGTAAAGATGGCAATGAGTAGTTTTATAGGCAGCTGGGGGAGAGGCATCTATATGACAAAATAAATGGCAAACAAGATAGAGAAAGAACATGAATCAAACCTATAAATGAAACCTTATGATGAATAATTGACCTATAGAAGTTTCCATAGGAAACTGAATAGTAATGAAGAGGAAGGCCAGAGCTGCCCAAATAGGCACTTATGGAAGATTTTAAGCTTTCACTAAGAAAGAATTTTCAACAGAATAAACTTACATTAAGCTTGGCTTAATATTTTACAGCAATTTCATATTAAGAAATAGAACTGTCAAGTGGAGCAGGACTTTGCTTCTCTCATCGTTTTGTTTTCTCCCCTATATGGAATACCTAAATATTATCCAAATTTTAATTGATGAATCTGAACTTGGAATAAGAAAAGTTTATTAGGTTGTTTAACTGCACTCCTATAATAGGGATGTACTTGCCACAGGACAAGATAATTTATTTTTGGGCCAGGGCACTTTTCATTCTGCTTGTTTGGGATTATCTTTGCTTGTCTTAGTGATGTTTTTGTTATATTTTACTGGCAATCTCTCCTAATTTTATTTTTTTACTTAAGGCCCATTATATTTTGAAAATATTTAAATAATAAGAAAATAATGGTATATATTTGCCCAATGTAGTTACTATTTCCAGTGCTCTTTATTTCTTTTTTGTAGATGCGTGTTTCCCTCTGGTATCTGTTTCCTTCTGCCCTAAGACCTTCTTTAAACATTTCTTGTATTAATGGTCTGTTAGTGATTATTTCATCTTTTTGTTTCTCAGAAAGTCTTTATTTTGCCTTTTCTGTGAAAAGGTATTTCCATTAGGTTATAGAAGTCCAGGCTGATTGTTTAAATTTTCTTTCAGCACTTCAAAAAAATCACCCTACTATCTTCTTGTATTGTTTCTAAAGAAACATATGTTATCTTCCTTTTCTTTGCTGCTCTGTACATATTTTTTTTCTTTCTGGTTGCTTGTAAGAGCTTCTCTTGAGCACTAGTCTTAAGCAATTCGATTTGATATGATTCAGTGTTCCCTCCTGTATTTCTTTTTATTTACTTTTATATTGATAAGAACACTTCATACACAATCTATCCTCTTGACTTGAATTTTGAAGTGCACAATTCTTCTTTCCTTTATTTTATTTTATTTTTTTAAGTAGGCTCCACACCCCACATGGAGCCCAACATGTCTTGAACTTACGACCCTGAGATCAAGACCCAAGCTAAGATCAAGAGTAGGATGCTCAGGACGCCTGGGTGGCTCAGTTGGTTAAGCAGCTGCCTTCAGCTCATGTCATGATCCCAGCGTCCTGGGATCGAGTCCTGCATCGGGCTCCTTGCCTCTGCCTGCCATTCTGTCTGCCTGTGCTCACTCTCTCTGACAAATAAAATTTAAAAAAAAAAGAAAGAAAGAGATAAAACCTTAAAAAAAAAAAA
>ML093619.1:4681-15350 GCA_003697995.1 Taxidea taxus jeffersonii
AGTTTGTTTTATGACATTAAGAGTCTCTTTTGGTTTGTCTCCCTCCCGATCCCATCTTCTTTCATTTTTACTTTTCCTACCACCTTAACTCCCACCCCCGTTGCATCTCCACTTCCTCATATCAGGGAGATCATGTGGTAGTTGTCTTTCTCCAGTTGACTTATTTCGCTAAGCATAATACGCTCTAGTTCCATCCATGTCATCGCAAATGGTAAGATTTCATTTCTTTTGATGGCTGCATAGTATTCCATCGTATATATATACCACATCTTCTTTATCCATTCATCTGTTGATGGACATCTAGGTTCTTTCCATAACTTGGCTATTGTGGACATTGCTGCTATAAACATTCGGGTACACGTGCCCCTTTGGATCACTACGTTTGTATCTTTAGGATAGATACCCAGTAGTGCAATTGCTGGGTCATAAGGTAGCTCTATTTTCAATTTTTTGAGGAACCTCCATACTGTTTTCCAGAGTGGTTGCACCAGCTTGCATTCCCACCAACAGTGTAGCAGGGTTCCCCTTTCTCCGCATCCTCGCCAGCATCTGTCATTTCGTGACTTGTTCATTTTAGCCATTCTGACTGGTGTGAGGTGGTATCTCATTGTGGTTTTGATTTGTATTTCCCTGATGCCCAGTGATATGGAGCACTTTTTCATGTGTCTGTTGGCCATCTGAATATATTTTTTAATTATTTATTTTATTTATTTGCATTGGGGAGGGGCAGAAGGAGAAGGAATCTTAAGCAGACTCTGCACTGAATGCTGAACCCCACATGGGGCTCGATGTCATGACCTCTAGATCACAACCCTGAGATCACGATGTGAGGTGAAACCAAGAGTTGGAAACTTAACTGACTGCACCACCCAGACGCCCCAGTTTGAATGTTCTATAATCAACATGTTTAGGTCACTTAGGTCATTGATTGGCCATGGGCCTGTTACATGGTGGCAGTTGGAGATAGTCTCTTCTAAGCATCATTACTAATGATAAAAATCATAGCAAGAGCTTGGCACACAGTGGATAATGAATATTGTTGAATACATAAGAGAACACCCAGTTAGAAAACCAAAGTGTGTTATATGGAGGCCAGTTTGATTTAGATGCAGAACATGCTTGGGGGTGAAAGCCTGGGCTTGTGAAATATTAGAGAAAAAGTTAAATGCTGTCAATTGGGAAAAATTGAGAGCTCTTATTTTGGGCCTATTCTTTTGTGCCAGATCCAAAGTTGAGTGTAACCTTTCAGTTACTTGAGTGGGTTTTCCTCAAGAGGAGGCCCTATTAGCTCTGCTTCTTAATCATAGTGATTTCTTCCTTGGAAGAGATATTCATGCATACACATTCACAAATTCAATAGTCTGAACCACTGGTTGGGGTTTTTCCTCTAGTCTGAAGCATTAGCTAAGAGATGAGAGAACACTAGACAGACTCTACAATTTATAGTGAACCCAACGGAGCCATGCACTCAACAAATGATTCCTGAGTGGGCACAGGACAAGGACATTAACACAGTCATGTCTACAAATTGCTCAGTGTTTTAGCTTTGTCATCCTATATTATCATGCTAGTTTCCATATTATTTCTACTTTTTCTATATGCCTCTTATAGTGTTTTTATTCTGATAAGAAAGATGAATACATTCTGTCACCATAATGACATTCTTCACCATATTTATTGAGTCTCAATCACTAATACTTTATTTATTGGATGCTGGGGTCTTAGAAAAGGGCAAGATCCAGAAATGTGGTTAACTGGAGTCAGGAATTTTGCCTCTTAGAATCTAAGGTAAATTCGCAGGGATCTGTGGAAGAAAGAAATTTGAAAGAACAGAACAACAACAACAAAATGGAAGACAAAGGATTCCCTTAATAATCATTTGAAATAGCTGGCATTAGAGAGGTTATACAAATTGAGCATATATGGGATATAAAGAAAAGGTCAAATCATCTTAATTTTTTTTATTGTGCTAACAGCACTTAACATGAGATCCATCTTCTTAAGAGAGTTTTAAGTGCACAATACAGGAGTGTTAAGTCTAGGCCCTAGGTTGTAGAGCAGATTTCTAGAACTTACTCCTACTGCACAACTGACACTTTATATTGAATAGCAAGTTTCCAGTTCATCCTTTCCTCAGCTTCTCACAACCACCCTTCCACTCACTACTTTTAAGAGTTTGACTACATCATCATCCATTTCCAGTCCACTTAACAGTGAAGACAAGGGATCGCTGCATCAGATACATCTAGCTATTGTTTCAGAGAGTCAACAACACAAACAACAGCAATTCATAAGTGAGACTGAATCAATTTCAAGAAGAGTTGAAAAATAAATGGATACATTTCAAGCCTGAAATTACTGTCAAAAATCTAACTGTATTCAAATGAGAAAACATTTTTGAGTGTTTGGTGGGGAAGATGTGGTTAACCAACTCCTTGGTCAGATTAATTTTTTTGGAATTACTTTAAGCTAAAAGTTGTGTTCTCTGAGATCAAGGGCATGAGCTAGAACAGAGTCCGGCCTGCTTGCAGATCTGTGATACTATGGAGGAATAGTTTAGTGCCCACGCAGCATCTTGAACAGCTGTTTGACTCTCAATCGTAGGCCTGGGTTGCTTCCAACAACCACTGGGGAAGTCACTTCCTACTGACAATAATGTTGTTAAGTTCTCAGCTGACCTTGAGAAATCACTGGAAAAACTCAATCTGTTCTCATGGTCACTTAGAGAATTAGGTCTTAGGTCATTGAACCTAAACCCTAAATTTTGGAAATTCCTTCTGAAGCAACAGTACAGATGACTGGATTATTAGGAGACCCTGTGACAGATTAATTTATATCCATTCTCAAGAGGCTCAGCCAAAGTCTGAGATTATCAAGTGTAAGTGGTGAATAATTTCTGAATCATACCATTTGTGTCTATCAATATAATCCAAAAATGGAACCCTTGTTTTGCTTCACGTACACGCCCTCATCCACAATCATTTCAAAGTCTTTCCCATGTCCATAAATGGTATCATCATTTCCTCAGTTGTTCAAATCAGAGACTTCAGAGTCATCCTTGACTCTTCACTTTCTCTCATATTCCACATCCCATCTATCATAAGTTCTATCAGCAATACCTTCAAAATAGGTCTTGGGTCAAATAATCTTTCACGAAGTCTATCATTTCCACTCTAAGCCAAGTCATCATCATCTCCTTCCTAAATGACTTCAACACCCTATCAACTTTCTCCCTGCTTTCAGTTTTGCTCAGCCTACTGTCAATTCTCCATAGAGCAGCCAAGTCAACTTTAGGATGCATGAAACCAGATCACACCATCCCTGCTTATGGTCCTCCAGGGGTGTCTCATTGTGCACAAAATAAAAGTGACTCCAAACTGTAGCAGATAACACCAACAATTATCTGGCTTTTGCCACTCTCTACAATGTATCATTAGCCCCTCTAGTTATTCCTTGAGCACACCAAACCTGTTCTTACATCTGGGTTTTTGCATTAGCTGCTCCTTCTGCCTAAAATATTCTTCGCTCAAGGTCTTTGCATGGCTCAGTCACTCAGACCTTTGTGCAAATGAATAACAACCTACTTGGGTAGGTCACTACCTCTCATTCTTTCTCTATTTCTGTTTTGTTTATTTTCTCTTTATAGCACTGACTTGATAGGAGTTTATATGTTAATTTATTGGTTTACTTCATATTTCACTCAGGAAAATCTGAAGGTCTGTGCGGGCAGAGTCTCTTTTTTTCACTTCTGTATCCTCAGCCCCAGCATAGGGTAGGCCCTCAATAAATAATTGCTGAAAGAATCCATACACTCTAGGGGTCTGAGTTATGGCACAGTTTTTCCTAAAATAATTTTTTGGGGAAAAGGAAATACACAGAAAATGATCAGAGGGGTTCATCTGAAATTAAATGAATGTGTAAAAGTACCCTGTAAAGGCAAGGTCCTATACAAATATTATTTTAAGAATATTTTTCAAGATATCAATGTTTTGATATGGTTAGAAAGAGGACTTCAGCAGGGAACTTAATTTGGAAATTATTCACATTTTATTTTATTATACTCATTAAAGAAAAGTGGCAAATCCTAGATGGCTCCGTTCTCAAGTTTTGATGATATAGCTAGTTTTCAGAAGACTCCCTCAAATGCCTAGAAATATAGTTCTAAAAATAATTTTAAAATCTTTTCTATTCAGCATTCCTAAATACGACTGCATAAAATATGAAACTTACACAAAAGTAGCTTACTCCATTAGGGATGAAGAATAGATCAAAAAGATGTCTATTTCCAAAGTAATATTCAGATTTCTAATTTTTTCTTGATCTAGCTGAATGTTTTATTTTTAGAAAATTTGTGCTTTTTATTTAAATTTTGAAATTTATTAGTGAGAAGTTACTTTTGAGATGTTTTATTATTTTAACATCTGTAAGCTCCGTAGCCATGTTTTCCTCATCCCCACCCAACACTGTCAATTTTATTTTCTGGGGTTTTTTTCTTTATCAGTCTTGCTATGAGCTTGTTGTTTTTCCTAACCTTTTTAAAGAATGAAGTTTGGCTTTGTTGAGAAAAAAAAAAGGATGTCAATTTGTCTATTTCCTCCAACATAGCGAAGCAGACAGCTTAGAGGAAATAAAACTCAAAGTGAATTTGTAGGTGAACCAAACTTGTTCAGAAACTCTAAGAGGCCAGGTCATCGGATGAATTACCCTATCACAACCTTCTTTTGTTGTTTTTCAGAGGTGCTAGGGAACAATGCATTTTTTTAAATACAGAGCTGACTTGAATCTTAACATTCACAAATAGCACCCAAAGACCTAGTCTATTTCTGTGGAAAGAAAACACAGGGAACTCACCAAGCTGACACCCATGCTACAATGTACCCAAAGGAAGCAGGCCAGCAGTGATAACAGAATTAGCTTAAATAAATGTATAATCAACAGCATGATTCCAGGATAATTTCAGTGAATTTCTGAACCTCTCCCTCACTTTGTGGTGACTTCTGAGGAAATCGAACGTGCATAATATACAACCTGGCAAATGAACAAGTAAACTACTTTATTCGAGCCTTTTCATTTGTCAACAGCTTCCACGCAATAATGGCTTTCTGCCTACTGTTTTAATAATGTATGTATTGATTACTTCCATCTCAATCTTAACCAGAAAAGCTCAGAAAGCTATGAAGGTGTCCTTAATGGTCTCAAGGGAAAGGAATTACAGAGATTTTTAAATTGAAAGATGAAAGCCTAATGACAAACAAATTCATTAGTACAAATACAAACAAAAAGTCATTACCTACAGTGTTCTTATAATCAAGACCTCATCTCCATTTGGATTTGGGGTCGGATGAAGGGAGTTAAATAAGCTCATGGTTTATTGCAGTTCTCCTTAGAAATTTCCCACTACGATTTGCTCCTTTAAAATTCTCTCTAGGTTAATCACAGATGTAGACAAGTAATAAATATCACTTTAGTGACTGCTCAAGTAAAACAAAGGAAGTCAGTTTTAAAAATATATCTGGACCAGAATAATACACACTAATTGAAAACGAGTCAGTCTTGTGAGGCAAATAATGAGGAACCGTAAAAGCCGGAATAATGTATGCAAAAGATATAAAAATGGGTCCGTTTGTATTTGCTAAGGCATGTTTGAGCTTTAATTATTTATAACACTTCACCGCATATGGAACATTATTTTATTAATTAGGCCTGAGAGCCATTCCAGTTGCGGTTGTTATGCTGCCCAGCTGGTTTGGGAAACAAAGATCCACTCCCATGGGTGTGAAAATTGCTTTGGGGAGTGAGCCTGCGGTCCCTAACTACCTGTGTGGATTGTTTTGGAATTTTACCTACAAGAAAACCACACACCCCTCCACCAAAGTGCTTGAGAATGACTACATATTTTTGCTTTAAGAGTATAAGACACAACGATATTTTCCTATAAAATGTTATCATTAATCCGTAATGATACCCAAAGAAAATATAAATGACCTCTTTCATAAACATCCTGATTTAGAGAAAAGAAAAGTGAAAAATGTTTTTCTATAGTTTTGACTTCTGACATTCCAATGGGATTTCGATTCCCACAGAAAGTAATGGCCAGGGGCATTAATAATTTACAATAGATAGTGAGCAGGGGATTTGTAAAAAAAAAAAAAAAAAGTGACACACCAAATACATGTGGAATAACTCTTTGATAACAAATGACCCATCTTGATACTAAACATTCTACATCAACAGTATTTGAATCCAGAAACCCACAAAGAGCAAGACAATTTATAATCCTAGGAATGTGGCAATGTAAAACAAGTCTACAAATACAAAACCTGCCAAAAACTAGATCTTGACAGAGTTGTGCACTGATTATATTTCCTTTCTCTATTCCTAAGGAAGTTCAGAAGATCAGATAAAGAGACCCAGTTTCAAGGATTTTCCTTTGTTCTTCTTGCCAACAGGCACCAAGAGCATTAGTAACTAGACAGGCATTCCTCTGCAACTCTAAAAGGGCAACTGCATAAATGACAAAACTCTGAGTAAACAGGGTGCTAAATTGTTCTCTCATCAACACTTCAGAGTGATGATGTTCTCTGAGGGAGGAAGAGTGTTTTGTGACGAGAAGTTTTCTTAAGGGTACAAAGAGAAGCTTGTCAAAACATTGGGCCAGACCCCAAGTAAAAACAGTGGGCATCAAAGTAGCTCTCCATGGTACACACGGACGCTGAGTTGGGAACAAACAGAAAAATCCTGCAGTGAGGAAGGAACATCCCTCTCTCTTCTTTCTTTCCCTGCCCTTGGTCTCAGTAAACTAGAGAAGAACCAACAAGGTCAAGATCAGATCACTGATTGATTTTCTGCTTCCTCTTTCCCTTCTTCCCTTTCTTCCTTAATTCCTTTGTTTCTTTACCTAGTTAGTGTCCACCCTGTACTAAACACCTTATTAAGGGCTGGATATAAAAATGACAACCCTCTCCCCAAAAGAAGCCTTCTTGGAGCACATGGTTTAGCGAAGGTGATGGACATGAATCAAGTATTTACACATACATGTGATGACAAAGAATGTTAAGCTGCAGAAGGGAAAGTAGACTGTGTATGAGAGCATGTAGAGGAAGATCTGGTCAAATGTGGGCAGCAGGGAAAAGCTTGCTTGATGTCTGAGCCAAGATGTAAAAGCTTATCAGATGTTAGCCAGGAAATTATGAAGGGGTATGTGTAGGTGGAAAGGGCTTCAGACAGAGGACCAGCATGTTCCAAGCACCACCTGGGAAGAACACAGAGAACTGCACAAACCAAAAGAAGGCGGCACGGCTGGTGGCCAGAGGACAAGATGAAGAGCAGGGAGAAAAGAGAAGGTTGGGGCCCTTGC
This sequence comes from Taxidea taxus jeffersonii, assembly GCA_003697995.1. NCBI lineage: Eukaryota > Metazoa > Chordata > Mammalia > Carnivora > Mustelidae > Taxidea > Taxidea taxus. Next base: position 12,039 of record ML093619.1, read on the forward strand.
TGAGGATTTTGGCCTTTTCTCCATGGCATGGAGAAGCCACTAAAGAGGGCTAAGATGGGGACTGACATGATTCAATGTATGTTTTTACATAAATTACTCTGGCTGAAATGTAAAGACAGCACTGTAAGGTGCCAAGAGTAGATGCAGAAATGTTAGGAGAAATGGACTTCTGTGACTATTGTGACGACTACAGTAAAGTCAGGAACTATTTTGGAGGCAAACTGACCCAGTGACGTATTGGGCTCCTCAAAGGAAGCCTTGGCTTGTCATCCTGAAAAAGTGATCATACTGGTCTGCTCCATTGTTGTTTAGACAGGGGAAAGTAGTTAGATCTTCCAAGCTTTGGGGTTTTGCAGATGGCAGCTACAAAAAGATGATAAAGCACAGGACTTAGGGTGTTGGGAGTTATTCAAATGTTTTATGGTTGAATCTAAGTTAGACTGGGAGGGAGGCGAATATAGAGGAGCAGTGGAACTAACGTATAGACAGTTATCCATGGGCTGGAAGTCCTGAGAAGCCAAAGAAGGGTAACAGATGGGTATCTGAACAAGCCCACTAGCCAAGTGGGGCTTAATTCATTTCAGTCCGGTGCATGTCTACCGTAACTCTAGCTTCACCATCTCCCAAAAGCATGTCACTGGTCATGGGATTCCTGCGTAAAACGACTGAGAATAAGTACTAACGTTTTACCACTGTTAACAAGTAACAAAAGCCAACAACCAGAGATAGTGATGGACTATTAATAACAAGATGCTGGCTAGTAGGGACTGTGAAAATTATTTGGACCAAATTCCTCATCTTCACAGCTGAAGAACAAAGTAGCAATCACAATCTAACTTATGGAGGAATGTGACTACAGTCTCTCCTGACTTTCAGTGTGCTTGTTCAATGATTCATCTTTGGTTTCTAGAATTAGACTAAAATTACACCTTTTGTAGAAATTCTGTCTCATTTCTTTATATCATATAACGCATTCTATTTAAAATGCCCTTCTGTCTCAATGAATGCTCTTCTACACATACACCAGAGTGTTTTGACTATTTATTCAAAGTTAGAACATTTAAAAAATGTCACTATTATATTCCACCCTACCACAGAGCTAATTTAATGTTCTGAATTTTATGAAGGGGAATGGCTAGAGAAGAAACTGTCAGTTTCCTTGGCAATTTTTTTCAAAGACTCCTGGATCTTCCCTCATGGTCTCTTCCCTTTGAGTAGTCTTCTATAATCTCTTCTCTGGAATAAAAGAACCTTTGACTTCTCTTCAAGATGCCACCTTTGGCTGTGTCGCCATAGAGATCTTTCTTTAAGTGCTGAACATATAAAAGTGCTACCATTTTATCAAACTTTTATAGTTTGTTACTCATTTTCTTGCTTTGCTATTCATTTCTGTTCTTGTGCCTTTTATTCTCATTTCAAAAACACTTATCAGTATCCAATGTATGCCAGACACTTCACTAGGTACTAGGGTGTTGGAGATGAGCAAGACCAAATCTCTGACTTCCCCACTCAGAGCCCAATAGAGAAAATGGAAATACAAGAAAGAGCAAAACAGAGAGAGAGAGAGAGAAAGAAAGAGAGAGAGAGAGAGAAGAACAATTGGTCACTGTTAGAGGGTGCTAGTCAACAACCTGTTATTCTGAAGGCTAGGAAAGTATCCTGCCTATCATATATGAATTGTATACTGGGTGCCCAAATAATAGATGAATGACTTTATTTTCCACCGAAGTCCTTTGGCTAATAAATGAAGACGAAATTATAGAAATAGGCAATTATCATATTGTAACCCCTAGTCATTGATCATGAACAGCTGCCAAAATCACACATGTAAAAGAGAAAGCAAAACATTATACACCTCCTGATGATGGAAGAATACACAACCATCTATGAAACAGTCTTACCAAAAAAAGTCAAACCTGAATCTGATCAAACCTATTGAACTGTACTGTTCAATATGGCAGCCATGAGTCACATGGGCTACTGTGTGCTTGAAATATGGCTAGTCTGAATTGAGCCATGCTGTGACTGTACCTTTTTACAGTGTCTGTTGAAATGACAATATTTATGGTCTTATAGTTACGTAAGATGTAACCATTACAGCAAACTGGATGAAACGTATACGGAAACTATGATTTTTGCAACTCACTGTGCATCTATAATTATTTCAAAATAAACATTTTTACAAAATGTATTTAAGAGACAAATGAACCAAATGCAATGTGTGAACCTTATTTCAATTCTCATTTAAACAAAAAACATGTTAAAACATTTAAGACGTGTGTGTTAAAAGTGGAAACTTGAATAACGCTGGGATATTTGTTAGAATAAAACTATTGACACTTAAAAAGCACCATAGTAGCCATGTGGTCTCTTTGAAAGAATGTATCCTTATCTTTTGAGATATTTTTCAATTATTTATGAATTAAATGATCCATGCCTGATATTTACTCCAAAATAATAGAGGACCGGTAGAGGTCTAGAAGAAGTAAGATCAGCTATGAGCTGATAATTGTTGAAGTCTTAATGGGTACAGGGCTCCTCATTATAGGATTCTCTCCGATTTGGTATGTTTTATATTTTCCATAACAAAATGTCTTTAAAAATCGCTAAAAGAGAAGGGCAAATTCTTGGAGGCTATTATTCATGTGGACGCTTTTGACATTTAAAGTAACAATGGCTTGGACTACTTATAATTGACCCCTGGACTAACGAAGTGAGGATTTCTAGTCAACCTAATTTCAATCAAAAACACATTTCAAAACCATCCCTAAAAAAGTTTACTTGGTGCAAGGCACCTGTCTTAAAAATGTCCTACCCTGTGTACATCATTCTGCTTCTGAACTGCTGGAAAGTCGCCTCCGATGGGTGCCTGCTGGCTTAACTCATCATCTTTCAGCTGAAGCCATACCAGAAGTTCCTGAAGAGAAAGGTGTAGACGCTTCCATTGGTCAGAAGTGGCTTCCAAATGAGACCTGAAAAGCAGCAGGAGACACTAAGTCCAAATATTTAGAAGTGTGCTTGTTGAGTCTAACAATTCCACTGAAGGTACATTGGTTTGGTTCGTTCCATAGTAGGTAAACTTAGAGTGAACCGTCTAGCAGTCCTCAGTAAAAATCTAGCTCTCTGCTTTTATGCACCATATAATGGGGGCGGTTTGATGGCAATTTTGAGGGTAGACAGTGTTTAGCCCTATGTGTATTTCCTCATGCAGAATTCTGAGACTTTTGGCATGAAACATACAGTGGAATGGATTGCTTTTCTGTAGTGTTGGAGTCAATGATTCTTGATGTTTCTGGTAGAAAAAAAAAAAAA
>ML093641.1:300-18693 GCA_003697995.1 Taxidea taxus jeffersonii
CTCAGTCAAAATGAATACCTTGTACATTTCTGCATGTTTCAAGGAAATCACTACAACTGCATACAGTTTCAGAGAGCATATAATTTTCTCTCAAATGCAGTAACTTTTCCTCCAGCTTACAGTGAGGTCTTGGTTATGTATAATATCTTGTGTAAAGACAACCTGAGAAAAACCCTTATCCTTCTGTACTCAATTAACCTGACGCACAAAATCCCCCATGTCTTCTGAAATGGAAGGATGCGCCACAATAAACCCTAAGTCGATTGATAATGCAGGCCCCTGATGGTACTTAGAGGATGTAGCCTTGAGTTATATTGACTGCATTAAATAGAACCCTGTTCCATCTGATGTGATTTTAGTTTAAAGAAAAGCAAGCCTACAGAGTCTCACTATGTTTTAAAATAAATGGAAAATAAACAAGTCGGTCAATTTAAGTTGGTCATTTAAATAAATATTACAAGGTTATAAAATCATAGGCTACTTCTGTGTGTATATATGCACATACAGAGAGAAAGAGAGAGAATACACATGCATTTACTCTAATGTGAATAAATTCAGGATACGAATAATTAGTATCAGCCAGCTGTGGATTTCTACAATTTTATCAAGAAGTGACATGTTTTTCAAAGTAGTCTTTCATATTATAGACTTTAATTAATGATGGTAAAGGGGATAAAAATTATTCAGTTTAATGCTTTAAGAAGACATCATGGATAATGGCCCTGATTTACTCACTAGTCTGAGAACATTCTATAATCAAGATTTGGGCATGACAATCTGTTTTGTTTCTTTAAATATTAAGTATTTGTTGGGTGACTGGTACATGTACACTATGAAGGGTATTTTTTTAAAACATGACATTTTAGGAATAAATAACACAGAGCTATAATTCATTTTCCATAAGAGTAGTGAGTCTGATTCAACAAAAGCTATAAGCAACCAATGAAACAGTCAATACCATGTTGGTACCCATTTTCAATATAAAATAGAATAACCCATTTGGATAGGGCTTATTTAATATTTTAAGTCAGTTACCAAAGAGAGCTTATCTATTGTTACAGGTGCCTCAGAATAGCAAATGTTTAGGTTTGCTCTAGAGTAGGTCTGCAATTACCAGAATTCAACCCAGAAAGAGTAACCCAGGAGTCAATCCAGAAAGAGTAAACCAGAATCTGTAAGCAACACACACAATAACAACAACAACAGATTCCTGAGGCTGCCTCAAAGCAAGTGTGCTATGGGAATCAGGAGGAAGACATGAATATATTGAGACTGAGTGACCTTTCAGGATTCCTTAAAAAGAATCTGACCTGCTATAAGTTGTGTCGGTAAGAATTCACAAGCAAAATATGCCACGAAGAATCAAATAATTTGTGTGTACAATTAGAGAGAGTAATGGCTAACACTGAGAAGTAAACCGAATAGGAATTACCATCCCCTCTTGGAAGCCTTTCCTTCACACCAATGCCCTCCCCTCCAAATGAGAGAAGTGACTACATGCTTATTTGTGCCCCGTCTGTACCTTGTACATACTTAATCACAAACTCTGCACCCTGTTAGTGCAATGGGGGATCATGTGCTCCTTAAAGGCAGGGCTGAGTTATTCTTTTTTTTTTATTAAAAGATTTTATTCATTTATTTGTTAGAGAGAGAGAGCCAGCACAGGCAGACAGAGAGGCAGGCAGAGGCAGAGGGCGCAGCAGGCTCCCTGCCGAGCAAGGAGCCCGATGTGGGACTCGATCCCAGGACGCTGGGATCATGACCCGAGCCGAAGGCAGCCGCTTAACCCACTGAGCCACCCAGGCGTCCCTATTCATTTTTTTAAAAGATTTATTTATGAGAAGGAGGGAAGGAAGGGGTGGAGAGAGAATCACCAAGCAGACTCCTGCTAGGCGTGGAGCCAGACACAGGGCTTGATGGATTGAAACCAAGAGCCGGAGGCTCAACCGACTGAGCCACCCAGGTTATTCATTTTTCTATCTCCAGCACCTAATGCCGTGTATGACACACAGTGACAGCCTGTTTAAGGATTTATTCTACTATGCATTCATTCCACATTCATCTAATTCATGTAATATTAGAATAAACAGGCTTTGTAAAAAGGCAGTGAAATTTATGATTTCTAAGTAAGTAGTAACTAATACAGCTAGATTATCCTAGGTTTATTTGGTCAGCAGAATATAAAAAGATAGCATTAATTCTTATTCAGGCCAGTAGCCTGATGAATTATAAATACACCCTTTCTGGCCCAGAGATAGGTGAACAAAAAACCAACCAACCAACCAACCAACCCACCAAACTCCTCTGCCCTGCCCCGTAAACCCTGAACAGCAAAGAACTAACTAATATTGCCTTCCTCTGAAAAATTACAACAAGGGGATACAAATTTTTAATTTTAAAATAACTATCTCTACCCAGAGCTAGATTTTTCTATTTATTCTTCACATTTCAATAGACACAGATCCTTTTTTTTAGGTTTTATTTATTTGAGAGAGAAAGAGAGAGCACAAGCAGGGGGCACAGCAGAGGGAAAAGCAGACCCCCCACTGAGCGGGGAGCCTGACGTGGAACTCCATCCCAGGACTGTGGGATCATGACCTGAGCCAAAGGCAGATGCTTAAGTGACTGAGCCACCCAGGTGCCCCCAGATCCTGACCTCTAACTCTGGAACCCAAGAATTCTTGGGTTTTACTAACCAAAGAGTATTGTGTTATGCAATCACATCTCCACCTGCCATGACCTCAGGTGTCTGCTAATTACCATGATCCTGGAAACTAAAATTCCAACTTCTATTGGGGGAGGGGGGAGAACAGATAATATTCCATTTGACTCTACTTCAACAGATATTTATCATGGACTTGAGATGTGCCACGTCCTGTGCTAAGTGATGTAAGAACCAAGCCTGGCTGGGCTAAATTCCCTGCCATCAAGGAGCTTATCATCTGGAGGTAGAGAAAGATGTGTATATAACCACCATAAGTCAATGGAGTAAGTGACATACTTACATATTCCATCAACTCTAGATTGAGACCGACTGGACCACTGAGAATAATGTGTGAAAGCCCAGGGGAAAGCTCTTTCCATGACAAAGGATACGTCTCAAGGACCAGCTGCATTTCTGCTCCCCTGTCAACCCGGAGTTCAGGTGTGGAGTAACGGTGCAGCCGAGTGCTGGGATGCATTCAGGATATAGCTGCTAAATCTGAAAACAGTCTACTTGGCACTATAAATGGGGCTGGATTCTGCCTGGAGGCCAAAGACTGCCAAATCCTAATTTAAGACATTGCCTTTCAAAAAACAGAATTAAAAAAAGGAAAGAAAAACTTCTAATGAAAATACCTTATGACTTAAATAATACAACACACACATTACCTTTAAATATGATCCATAATATTTGGTTACATATGAGCTGTCACACTGACTCAGAACAGTTATTTCTTGCTGAATGTCTTCAATTTCATCTTCGGCTTCCTCGAGGTCTATGATTTTAATAGCAACCACTTGCTGGGTACGGTTATCAATTCCTTTGAAAACTTCTCCAAAGGAGCCTTTCCCAATGCGTTCTAATTTTGTGAAGAGTTCCTCTGGATCAGCTATGTTATTCTAAGGGGGGGGCATGGCAGGGAGAGAGAGAAAGAAAAGAACACAATGTTTTGCATCAATTTTTTTTTACACGAAAGGAAAATAAATCACCTAAGACAATAACACATTTTTAAAAGCATACAAACTCCCCTGATTCTCCGCATGTGCTTTGTTAGAGCAATAACAATCCCAAACAGCCAGCTAGTCCATATTCTACAGGGTCACCCCCGCTAACTGGGCTTAGGTGATCCTGTTACCACAAACAGTCCCTTATAACAAATGCTGTCTCTGCTGCCTGCCAAAGGGCCAGGTACTTTTTACTTTAACAACGGCCTTAGCAACATTTTTTTCTAGATATACGTCCTTAGGCAAGGGAAACAGAAACAAAAATGAACTATTGGGACTACGACATAAAAAAGCTTTTGCTTATCGAAAGAAACCATCAACCAAAGGACAAGGGAACCCATTGAACAGGAGAAGAGATCTGTCAATGATATGCCTAAGATAAGGGGTTAATACCGAAATTACATTAAAAGATGTATACAAGCCAACACCAAAAAAAAACAAATAATCTGATTAAAAATGGGCAAAAGACCTGAGTAGACCTTTTTCTAAGATTTATGAGAGAGAGAGAGCGCGCGCGCGAGAGCATGCATGCACATGCATGCAAGCAGGTAGGAGGGGCAGAGGGAGAGGTAGAGAATTTCAAGCAGACTCCCCACTGAGCTCGGGGACTCAATGTGGGCTCTGATCCCAGGACCCTGAGATGTTGACCTGAGCTGAAATCAAGAGTCTGATATGCTTAACCCAATGAGCCACCCAGGTGGCCCCTGAATAGACATTTTTCTAAAGGCATCCTGATGGCCAAGAGACAGGTGAAAAGATGCTCAACATCACTAATCATCAGGGAAATGCAAATCAAAACTGCGATAAGATATCACTTCACACCTGTCCAAATGGCTGACCCAAAAAGTAAGTGCTGGTAGGATGTAGAGAAAAAGGAACTCTTGTGCACCGTTGGTGGGAAATGTAAATTGGTGTAGCTACTGTGGAAAACAGTATGAAGGTTCCTCAGAAAGTCAAAAATAGAAATATCATATGATCTAGTATTTCCACTACTGGTTATTTCCCCAAAGAAAATGAAAACACTAATTCTAATAGATATATGCAACCCTGTGTTTACCGCAGAATTACTTCCAATAGCCAAAATATGGAAGCAGCCCAAGTGTTCACTGACAGATGAATGGACAAAGAAGATAGATGTTATATAGGATAGAGTATTACTCAGCCATAAAGAAACAGCCAGATCTTGCCATTTGCGACATGGATGAAACTAGAGGGTATACTGCTAGGTGGTACAAGCTGGACAGAGAAAGACAAATATCGTATGATTTCATTTATATGTTGACCCTAAATAAAATAAAACAAAAAACAGACTCTTAAATACAGAGAACAAACGGATGGTTGCCAGGGAAGAAGGGGTTTGGGGGGCAGGCAAAATAGGTAAAGGGGATTAAGAGGTACAAGCTTCCAGTTATAAAAGAAGTAAGTCACAGAGATGAAAAGTCCAGCATAGGGAAGAAAGTCAACACTACAGTAGCACTGTTTGGTGACAGATGGCGACCACACGTATTGTGGTGAGCACTAAGTGATGAATGAACCGTTATGTTGTAAGCCTGAAACTAATATGACATTGTATGTGAATTATATACTCCAAAAAAGGGGGGGCAGGCACTTTTTAGAATAAAGCAGCTGACTAGACAAGGTTTGTACATTAATGCAAGGGTAGTGATGGTGAGACAATGGCTAACTTGAGCAGGAAGTAAGTGAATTGCTTAAAATTCCAACATTCTACCAGCAGAACATAACCTTTTTTTTAAAAAAAAAAAGATTTTATTTATTTATTTGACAGACAGAGATCACAGGTAGGCAGAGGCGCAGGCAGAGAGAAGAAGGGTAGCAGGTTCCCCGCTGAGCAAAGAGCCCGATGCGGGACTCGATCCCAGGACCCCGGGATCATGACCTGAGCCGAAGGCAGAGGCTTTAACCCACTGAGCCCCCCAGGCGCCCCAGAACATTACCTTTTCACTCTCCTCTTTCCAACTCTGACATCCTAGTCACCCCACCTGTACTCCTAAACCACCATGTAAACACAGAATGCAAACGACTCAAGAATCTAGGAGTCTTTTTTCTCAGCTTGGGATCCTATCTGTACGACGCGGGCATCAATGGCTGAAGTGCTAGTGCTCATTTGGAAATGGTAACGCGCGGAGCTTCCACAACTCCTCTTGCAGCCGAAATCCAGAATAAGTCAACTTTTTGCTACAATAAAATCTGGAATGAAGCATAGGTTTTTAGGTTAACCAATGCTCTGGATATTCAAAAATTCACTGTCCCTTCCTGATTCAGAAATATCCTTTGTCTCATACAATTTAGAATTCAAACGTTCCTCTCACGAGACAGTATTTATATCCTTACTTAAAACTCATACAGCTGAATGTAAAACTTTATATCCTTCCTTAAAACTCCTATAGCCAAACACGTCCTGCTGATCAAGAATGAACACAGGATCTCCAAACCTCCCCTCAAAGGCACGTTATTAATTTGTACCTAAATGCTTCAAAATATAGAAGGATGCTATCTAGGTGTGGTAAGCTGTATATCCAATCTGTCAATTGGCCTGACATTATCTGTTCATTTACTACAATTTTACCTGATCAACAATTTCAGGAGACAATTATAGAGTTAGCTTGTTCCCTTAGATTACCTGTTATTAGACAACAAGATCATCGAAGTTTATTTTTGTCTCTCATCAAGTTGCTCTTACCCCTTGGCAGCATCATGTAGTGGTCTCTTTGATACTTCGAGCTACTTGTTATCCCCACCCATCTCTAGTACCCAGATGGAACAAATGTATCTTGAGCTTCCCATACAGGCTTTTAAAAATAATTTAGATTTCCAGGAGGCTGCAAATGTGTCTTTACTGCTTACATTTTATTACATACCTTCTCTAAGACTTGGGTACCATCATTACTGATTTCCTTGGTGTTCCCTTAGCAAGACACTGTATTTTGCTGTGATTACTATCACATAGTAGCAAAACTACCAGTTACCTCTTCATACTTTTGGTGATGGTTCTTGTCTTTCCAGTATCTTGTGGCAAAAATACTCCCCAAGGTCAGTGACAGATTCACCTCTTTGTAAGTTGCTAAATACAGTGGATTTGGAAAAATAAAAAGAACAAATCTTTCCATTTTTCTGATATAATCACAAAACAAATTTGAAAGTTGTAAGCATACCACTGATTAAAAAATACATGGGACGCACTCTCTGATAACACATTCTGGACTAGGAAGTGTATTCATTTACTTTGTAACAAGATTCTTTGTTGTTGTAAGCAACAAAGATTAAATCCTAATCTCCTTAATTCATGTTTTAAAAGGATTTCACTGAAACAATCAACCCCCCTGGGAGAACACCGCAGTTCTATAATAAAATGGGTTCCAGAAAGTATGTAAACAAAGATTTAAACATCAGTCACATTTTGCATTTTAACCCACTGAGCCACCCAGGCGTCCCTATCACATTTTGCATTTTAAACAAGCTCTGAAGTGAATCCTAACTCAGGGATAGTTTCTGACTTTAAATCAAGGAATACCAAGTTGGAGAAAGGAAAAGAGAAAGCTTTTACACAATGCTTGCACTTTCCACTCCTTTATTTTGGGATGAAAACTTGTCACGCAGAACCCCAATATCTAGAAGGGGGGAAGATCATGAAAACAACTTTTCCCAAGTAGAACCTCACCTCTTTGACTTCAGAAGGATAGAGATCCCTGCCCTGCTTATCACATCCTGAATCTTGGATAGATAATACCCAAGTTCCCATCTTTTCCTCTTCTATCTCACTAGCTTCTTAAGCCAAAGCATAGCAAACCTTATTAGGACAGCTATTCTTCGTGTGTGTGCGGGCATGCGTGGCGCGCGCTTGTGCACGTAATCAAGCAAATACACAGTAAGCATCTCAAGCAATGCAGTAGGAAACAACCTATATGAAGAAATGGATTTGCCCACTTGTTCACATCACTCTTCTTCAGAGTCCCTTAAGAAAACCAAGTCGGCTCCCTCTGCATCCCAATCAAATTTTAATAATATTAAAATATTAGAGAATATTAAGAATTTCCAAAGAATATTAAAATCTCCTAATCTTCCTACCTCTACTGCAAAATCCCAGTTTACTACTAGATCCGTATTTGCATTGCCTTCTCAAAGCCACGGCACAGGAAGGCAGAGCTCTCAGGTCAGTAGCAGCAAATAGGAGGACTAGCTACGTTAACTCCACATGGTTTTACAACTAATGGTAGAAAATTGGCGTATGGCCCCACAGAAACCGGTCTGTGCACGTGGGAACTTCACAGGTCCACCTCAGGATTTTCAGTGAACTGTGCTTATTTAAGTCTTAGAAGTTGTCATTACTACTAAAACAGTAACTAAGGGCAACAATAAGCTTTCAGTATGGAAATACGCTTAGTATGTCCAAAAGGGACATCTTAACTGCAGAAAGTCAAGGGCAGATGAAGGTAGCATGTCCAAAAGGAATATCTTAACCGTGGAAAGTCAGGAGCAGATGAAGAAGGCTTCTTGCACACTTAAATCACCGAATCAGAGGGCTGGAAAGATTCTTAAGGGTTCTTTAAGGGCTCTCCAGTCCTGGCTACATAGTAGAGACGGCAGTGTAACTTTAAAAATGCAGATACCTAGGCCTCATCCCCAAAGTACCGATTTGGGATCTCTGAACTTAGGGCCCAGCAATAAGTTCTTGTTTTAAAGTACTCCGAACTGCTTCCTACGTAGTCATTCTGGCACCAGACTTGACATCGGCATTGGGAACCACCGAGCAGACATCTGAAATTTGTATCCTTGATTTTTTAAAAGATTTTATTTTATTTATTTGACAGAGATCACAAGTAGGCAGAGAGAGAGAAGGAAGCAGGCTCCCTGCTGAGCAGAGAGCCCGATGTGGGGCTTGATCCCAGGACCCCAAAGGCAAAGGCTTTAACCCACTGAGCCATCCAAGCACCCCTGTGTATCCTTGACTATAGGGAACTCATCACCCCTATTTTTCCCAGGTAAGCCTGTGGCTCTCTTCTAACTGTGCACAGTAAAAGTGGACAACTTAGAGATAAAAGTAAACCAAAGGGACTCTGGTATTTATATATATATAGCTATATTTAAAAAATTTAGTCTGTAATACTTCTAAGGACACATCTCTAAAATTAGTGCCTAACCTCAAATAAGACCAGGAAAGTAATATTTACCAAAACACACAAAATGTATCCCGTACCTTTTTTTGTTTTTTTTGTAATTACTTCAGTTTATTCCTTTACTACCTGGAGGCCAGGGCCCCAGGAAGTATCACAAAACTAAGGCAGGAGAGCCCAGAGCGCAATCTCCCATACTCTTGGTATATATATCTTTGAACACTTTTTTTAAAAAAAAAACCAATATGGTCTATGTAATAATAGGGTACATAACAGGTTCAGATCTAATTGATGACCGTTTTTGAGTTAATAGTCAACCCTGGCAAAGAGTAAAAGTTCAGCTAGTAGAAAATGGGTACAAATTGTGGAGGGGGTGGAGGGAAGGAAAAAGGTTTCCTTGACCCTCTTAAGGTCCCTGGCTCAGTCTGATAATTAATCTCACAAAGATGGATTCACAGAAGAAAAGCATATACATTTATTCAATATAAGCTTTACATGATACTGGAGCCTCCATAAGGAAACGAAGGCTCAAAGATATGGTTAAACTGGTGGGTCTTTTTAAAAAGAATTTTGTTTATTTATTTATTTATTCATTCATTCATTCATTTGGGTGGGGGGGGGAGAGCGCAAGAGGGCATGAGCAGGAGAGGAGCAGAGGAGAGAGGGACAACCAGACTCCAAGCTGAATGCGGAGCCCAACACGGGGCTTGACCCCCTGACCCTAAGATCATGACCTGAGCCAAAACCAGAAATGGATGCTGAACTGAATGAGGTACCCAGGCGCCCCTAAACTGGTGTGTTTTAATGCTAGGTTTGACAAAAGAGCAAAAAAAAAATGTGGAAAAGGGCAAAGAATATGAACTAAATGTAGTAAACTGGGGAAAAGGCCTGTTTGTTCAGATTCTTCTTGGCATCCCTTTGTCTTTGGAGATAAGGATGCTCCTTTCTTCCAGGTACTATGAGAACACCTCCCACATGAGGGTCTTAAGACCCACTTCAGGGGAGAGGGGCAGGGAGGAATGGAAGGAGGAGAGTCAGTCAGAGTAACCTTCCTGCTTCTATTTCCTCAAACTCCTTCAGCTTAAAATATTCAATATGCCAAGGTGCTATATTTTGGGGTAGCATATCCTGAACCCCATCAGGGGCATTAAGAATAACTGAATCTGGAGAAAACAAGAAAACTGTGGACAGAATTAGAATTAACCTTGAGGTTTTAACAGAATGGAGACCTGGAAAGCCAAAGGTACAGGGGCACCTGGGTGGCTCAGCGGGTTGGGGCCACTGCCTTTGGCTCGGGTCATGATCCCAGGGTCGTGGGATCGAGCCCTGCATCGGGCTCTCTGCTCTGCGGATAGCCTGCTTCCTCCTCTCTCTCTGCCTGCCTCTCTGCCTACTTGTGATCGCTGTCTGTCAAATAAATAAATAAAATTAAAAAAAAATTAAAAAAAACCCAAGGGTACAAAATCTAGTTTCTTTGAATCTGAGGTAGTCAAAGTAAAACCTCCAGTCTGCAGCTGAGAGTAAAAACGTTAACAGATTTAGGGAAGAGAAGGTAGATTTCTCAGAGAATTTGACCAGGAAGGGTTGAGCTCAAGTGAAAGAACCTTCAAGAACTAAGAACCCAGCTGAGCAAAGCTGACCTCAAGATAGGTTTTGCACTTGCCTCCCTACCTTAATAAAAGCTATACTATGGATGCTCTTGGTTATATGATACTTTCTGCACTTTACAAAGACTGATCTGTGTAGAGGCCTACCAGTGACTCACAGATGAAGACGGGTATACAGGAAATGATGAGCAAAGAATGTGCTAATGATATCCGCTTAGAAAAGAAGACCTCTTACTCTCTTCAAAATCTCAAGTGTAACACCAGGAGTGACCTGTAGTGAACTCAGGATGCTTGAACAGTCACAGAGGATAACTAAAAACTGTAGCCTAACAATATACTAAAGACTCGAGTCTACCTTTTGAAATTGCTCAGGTTAGTTCTCCCAAGCTAGAGAGGAAATGCTTTCCTGGAATACTTCTATGTCTACACTATTACCTGTCATCTAACAAGTAGAATGCATAGAAGTCATTTTCTAGGGGCTCCATGAGCCTCGATTGCAATTAGTTCTATGATGCCTGCCTATGTTAAGATTTGTCAACGACCCTATCCACATTGCCTCAAATTAATACTGAGTGCTTCCTAATCAAGATACTACCAGAAAAAAAGTATATAAAGATTTAAAATCAACAGCCATACACCTCTTAGCACTGCTTGCATTCAAGACCACAGGACACTACCTATCTTTTTAAAGTGCTATGTATGATCCAGGCACAACTGACTTCTCCCTGGATAGAATTGGAACAGTCACAGGCTTTTACAGCTGGAAGGAAGTGTGTAGGTCATGCAGACCAACTCCTTATCACCACCATTAAGAACAAGCATTTACGGTATGCCCGTTGTGTCTCAACCTAACACCACCAAATGGAAGCTATGAAATTTAAGGCCACTTAAGTCAAAATGATGGCACAGGTAGGGAAAGGTTAAGAAGGGAAACAGAAATCCTGAAACTAAAAGAATGACGGGATCTTTGAGGTGAACAGGAACTTAGCAAACATCTGATCCAAAATCTATTCTTATGGGGAAAAAACTCCATAGCTTAAGAGAGGTTAGAAACTGTTCAAGGATGTAAGGTAGTTAACTAATGGCAAAGCCCCAACTTGAACCCAGGTCCCCTGACTCCTAAGTATAAGGTTCTTTTACTACAGCTTGGACCAATTTGTAACTTAAATTATACTCTTCTGCTATAAAACCAAAATTATTTTCCATCATGCACAGAGCACATAACTCTTCAATGTCTACTTCGGAATATCCCTACATTTAAAGAGTCTGAAAACTTTTAAACCTGAAAGATTTTGGAAAAAAAAGAAGTAGAATTTTCCTCTCCTTCAAATGATAGGATTTCTTACAATTTTGGAATTACTCTGCAACTGACTGATCCCTGCAGATACGCATGATTACCAAATATTTTATACTACAATTCCACAGAGAAGTAACCTGTATGTAATCTTGACTTTCAGGCAAGGTTACTGTATTTGGCCCATTTTTTTCCATGTCAATAACTAATCTGGAATGGGCTAGCCTCTGGAGTGTGGGAGGCAAGGTAGTGCTGGTATTCCATACCATGAGTCCCACAGGATCCAATGTCCGGAAACCAAGAGCTCCAATTCCAGCTTCATCAGTGATTTACTGTAACCCTTAACACTTTCATAACCCTTAACACTAAGGCTTTCAGTTCTGTTCCTTCAAAAAAAAAAAAACCCTGAGGTTGATGAAATGGTCCAAGAATAAAAATACTATTTTTGTGCTAGGTTTTATACAGGGCAGAGAACTGTTCACATGACCGCATGAACCCTCAGATTACTTTAATAATGGGAATAAAAGAAACTCATAATTTTTTTCTAAACTTTTGAAGGATGTGATGTTAGCAGACTGTTTTCCTCCTTTGTACAACCTCAGGTTCATATTACAAGCATCTGATAACAAAGTTGATGGAATTCTTAAGAGACCTCTGTGATTTAGATTTCTGGAGTAAAAATATTTAGCTTCACTGTATTTTGTATGTGACAGAATAAGAACCAAGGTAATAACTGGTATGTCTGTATGTGTTTCAAATTAAACATGGAGAGTTGGGCTTGAGGTCAATTTCCTTCAGGTGGCCAGTCGTCTGAGTTTTTATTTCCATGTTTGGGAGCTCAAAATATTTATCTAAGTGCATACAGAATATGTTCCTAGTTTGCCCATTTTTATGCCACACTCACATTTTTCTATCTCTCTCAAAGGTCATTATGATTTGCTTTTGCAACATACCGCAGATGTCAAATTGCCCAGTTTTACGTATACACAATAAAATAAATGAACTGTAGTAAAAAAAAAAATGTTGTTACGACAACCCTGGTCTTCCTTGCGGTCATCACACGGCATTTTATCAACTCACGGTGGCGTCTCCTTCTTTTCTTACCACTTAAAAGGCAGTTTTGAGACGGCTGAGGCAGCCCTGGTCTTACTGGCAAAAAGCATGGAGTCACAGGTCTCATACAGTATTATTTTATACTCTTAAGCAACAATTAAAACTTCCAGCAATTTTGTGTGCAGCAACAAGAAGAAAAATGTGTTCATAAGGCAGAAATAAAATTAAGTTTATAAGTACTTTTTCATCCTTCCTTTAGTTTATTATTCCTATTTTTAAATGTACCTCATTAGCAAAAATACTTGGAAAATGTTGTAGCAAAGGATAAATTCATTGAAATTATTACAAAAGGTTTTGACACGGCGGCATGAATAACATAGCAGTTTGAGGAGTTTCTCCTTATTAATTTTGAGTCTACTTCACCTCTAAGAACAAAAGAGTAATTGAAAATACTCCATCTGAATTCCTCCTACTCAAGAGAGGATAAGGGAAGAGCTTCCTCTGCCCTCCTAACGTGCTTTCTTCTTTGTACTTAGGCTCAGAGCAGAGGGAAAGAACAAAGGAATAAGCGGGACACATTCTGGGATGTGAAGAATGAAGTTCTTTACACATGTTGGTAAGACAGTTCAATTTACAATCGGGTAAAGAAGAATAAAACATCTCTTTGATTCTACTGTCACTTTCCCACGTACCACGTTTTTCTAAAGAAAAAAAAATTAAATGCAGAAGAGCATGAAAAGAAATTTCACCGTAGCCTCTCCCCTCCTAGAAATCCTTAAGAAACAGAATCCTAGCCGGAGGTGCTTTTATTAGCTCTATTTCCTAGAGAGATCTTGAAATTCCTGCCATCTTAACTGAAAGTAGAAACATCAGATTATTCTGTTCAGCCAGGTAAATCATCTTTGGGTCTAAGGCCACTTAAATGGAAGGAAACAACTAATTTTGTCTTTTTGACTCACTTTCTGGGATCTGCAGTTCCCTTAAACCTTTAATTATAACCACGCGTAAGGGAAAAGAGACATCCTGCAAACAATCACATTCTTTTCTCAATAAACCAAAAAGTCTAAGGCTATCATCACAATAAATGCTGGATGCAAAATGCCATTGCATCATTTAGCTCATTTCTCTCTGACCTTACAGCTATCCAGAGGAAAAAGGAGGTCTGGTTTCTTACAAGTATTGCAGAGGTAAAGAAAGCAGACAGGTCAGGCAAAATTGCCTTCATTTTGCTTATCCTGGAAATTACGAGAACTCGGTGGTTAGATGTTGGCTTCGCCATCTGTAAAATGAGGGAAAGCGGTGGGCTCGATGATCTCTAAATCGCTTCCTGTTTTGACACTGTGAGTTTGTGAGGTATTAAAGCCAAGTCGCTTTGTTCCCCTCCCTGTATCACTGGCAGTTGCCAACTCTAGTTTTGAAGCAATCATGAAGGTAGGGAATGAACTGGCAGTTCTGTGGTGGTATACGAGGGCTCCAAAGGAAAGTTTACACTACCCCATTGTTGCAGCAAGCACTTCAGAATCTCACTCGCAGACTGCATCCGAGTCGCAACTCTCTGATTGCAGCAGGCTCAGAAGCCGAGGGCAGATGAAGAGCAACAGGGTGAGTTACTGTCCAGACTGCCCTCTCGCCCCGCACACTGACCAGGTCCCACTGTGTATGAGTGACTGCTCTAAGGAAGTCAGGGGAGCCAGAAGTTCAGCTAACGCAGGACCTAAGGTCATATTCGTTGTCTTCTCCTTTCATTGTAAATTCATTCCCAAAGTAATATTCAGAAAAGTAACGTAATTGTACTTGCCCATATACACCCAACAAAAACTAAGTGCCCAAAGGGAAAACATCAGGGATAGCTTCTCATGTATCAAACACAATGCTTCAGTGAGTAGTAGCTGGGACAGAAAAATTTGAAGGCAATGCTCCATTGGGGAACAATTTTACTTTCTTATTCTTGAGCATTTGAGTCATGCCATTTTCTCTGCCAACAATACCCTCACTCTCCCCCCATTTTTGGAAATACCACAACTCTTAAAAACAAACAAACAAACAAAACACCTTCCCAGGGGTACCTGGGTGGCTCAGTGGGTTAAAGCCTCTCCCTTCCGCCCCTGCATGGGGCTCTCTGCTCAGCGGGGAGCCTGCATCCCACCCCCCCACCGCCTATGATCTCTGTCAAATAAATAAATAAAATCTTTAAAAATAATAAAAAAAACAAAAACAAAAAACAAAACATCTTCCCAACTCCCCAGGGTAACCTGATCACCTAACAATCAACTGCTTCATCCACTGCCCTCCCATAGCTCTTTGCTGGAGCCTCCAACTCCGCACACGTTTTATGATCTTTGCGTTCTCTTTCATTGCCATGATCATTCTTTTTTCAAATGAACAAGCTCACTAAGGATGGGGCTCTGTCCCAGTAAGCACCACGTACCCTCACAGCACCCAGGGCAGCGTCCTGCATACTGGCTGTAGTCCTTGGTTATTTGCAAGGTGCCTACAACTTACCTGCAATCTTTGGCATGAAGCGATCCTTTCATTTGTAGTTTGCTTTCAGACTTTTGGTGCACGGGAGAGTGCATTCCGTAAACTGAAGGATGTTAAAATAGGTATGAAATTCTCTAAGTCAATCCCTACTGTTGCGTGTGATTAACATAATAGAAACTTTCCAGTGACAACTTTGAGAGGTTTTTTTTTTTTTTCTACTTGGAGAGCTCTTTAGGTTGCAAAACAGCAGTTCTTTTTTTTTTTAAAACAGCAGTTCTTAATGTAATATGGAGCTATACCCAAAGGAGAGTAGGTAGTAGCCATACCCACAAGGATGCATATCACTAGTCTATGCAAATATGATTCTGGAAGCACATCCGCAATTACTATTAACAACAGCCATATGACTGTGTGTCCTGGAGAGTCTAGCACAATTTCATACTCCAAGGCAAAGATCATAGGTCTCGAAGAGTGGCAGTCGGTGTATCATTCTGCTGTGTATTTCTTTTAATATACCTGGGCTAAACACATATAGAAATTCACAATTCCATCAGGGATCAGGTTTAACCTTAAGCATTATTGTTAAAATAAAGGGATTATTACTTACTAGACAGGATGTTACATAAATATGGCCTGGGATTTATAACAAGCTCTTACTATAAAATATTCATTTGGAAAGGGGGATGAGGCCATACAGTGAAAGGAAGACAAAGATTCTGCTAATACAGAAATGATAAAACAGGTATCCTAATTTATTCAGGCCATTATTTAATCAAACCCACACACAGGGCACTTTAACATGATGGACGCTGAGAGCCTCATTTTACGCTATCCATCCTGGAGGTGAAATAAAAGGATGCCATTCAAGTACTTTCAGAAATACACATCTTTGGATAGAATGTAAGGCAGAGACACCCTATAGCAAATATCGAGCTATTGCAGATAATGTTACCGTGAATCTTTAGCGCACTTATTAAAATGCATCAGATTAAAACAAAATTGATTTGCTCGCTGCCTATCTTCCTTCTAGATGGGGAACTCCAATTAAAATCAATAGGTTTGAAGCTTGTAAGCACAGTACTAAATTATTAACACCACGAGTTCTTTTAGAAAATTAACACTGATTGAAAAAGTGGAATTTTACACAGACTTACCTTTTCATTCTTAATGAGAAAGTAGCTGCAGTATAATTTCTCTCCAACATTTTTCTCTTTAATCAAATCTATACGTTGAACGGATTTAATCAAATTGTATTTGCAAGGAATTACCCAATGGAATCTTAGGACTAAGGAAAATCACCTCTTGGGTCCTACTGGTTTTAACATCCTATGATCCCAAGAAAATGATACTGATGGCATGATAGGTGTCAACAGGAGAGAATTTTAATCCCAGCAAATACAAAGACTGGAGAAGAGATTCTAGAATACTCTAAAAGAATGGTCTGTAATATTTTCAATAAAGTGAAAAATATCACCAGAGTATCTATTTATGTGTGTCTGTATGGGTGCAAGGCTAAAAGAATAATGCTTGTTATTTTTACATTCTATCTACATCCTTAAAGAATTTGAAGCAGTGTATTCATACACAATACATTCAGGAATCAAGTAAAGTGGGGTGTCTTTGTGGGTCATGGTTGTACCTGAAAACCTAAGGCAAGAAGAACTAGTACAAATGAACATAAAAGTTAGCTCTGCGCTCAGCACGGTGGTGCACCCAACCTATATGAGAAATTAGCTTACGGGAAGAAATCTGTTACACTAACAAAACAGGGGCTGTATTTCAACATCCTCACTGAGGATTTTATTCCCATTACTCCTTCCCCCTTGCATAGGGAATACCAGTTCATTTGCAAAAAGAAATAAAAAAGGCCTTTATTATCACAGTATTCCCATTTCTCCAAAGAATTCCAGCTTGGAGACCTCTTCTGCTTTTTGTTGTAAATTAATCTCCTCTTGAAGTTTACCAACTTTTCCCAACCCATCTCCATCCTACCCTACACTCCATTGTCAAAAGCCTGCGTGAATATCCAAATCCCTATCCCTAAAGGTATAGATTCACCAGGTTGAAGCCCCACTGATTTGTGCTGACATTGCTGACACCTGTTCCTGTTACCAAAGCAAAACATTGGACAAATTCAATATTCAGAGAGAGGGGGGAATGCTACTGACATATGAGATACTACGAACATGAGTTGAATCTTTTTTAATTTTTAATGAATACCATTATAAACATAAGGCTATGTATGTGTTCTTGACACAGCTGTGTCTGGGATATTTTATTAGTTAAAATCTATAGCCTTTGTTCATTTACCAATCAACAACACTGCGATTCTCCAAGAAGGATAATCAACATCCAGTACCAAATTTCAATACATGTGCAAAATTTGAGCTTTTTTCCTCCAAAAAAATATGCTATATGGTGTCTTTAGGAATGTTAAAGTGTCATTTTATTTTAGAACTGGGAGGAACCCTTATAAAATATTTAGGTTTTTGATTTTGTAACAAGTGATTTCCAGCTGGGGGCAGGGTGGGGAGGGGCAATAAACAAACATATAACCTCAAGATGGAGACAAATGACAAAGTTCCTTAATTAGTTCTTGAATTGCCATAGCCAAAATAAGCTTGATGAGCAATTCAAGGTAATTAAAATGCTTTGAACAGTGTGCTACCCAAAAAGATCTGTGATCTACAACTTGAGCTGACTTGTAACCTATCATTTTACAGCCCTAACCAGAGAGAAAGTACCACTCACCAAACAAATCCTCACTGCCCACCCCGAAAGGACCCAGAAAACATTCTGAAAAACACAACCTTAGAAATCCCTTTGTCCTTTCTTGCCTTGGCGAATTTCTTTCCCTTCCTTTCCCTTCTTCCCACCCAGTCTTAAAGCCAGCTCAGCTATCCACTGATGCCTTCCTTTCCTGACCATCCCAGCAGGTTGGCCTGACACATCATTCCTAGGAATTTCTGGACAGGCTAGGATGGAGTCACTGAAAGCTGTCAGCAGACGAGTGGAAAAATCAAGTCTGTTTCAGGTGGCTCCCTCATGTCTGCACCTAGCCCCGAGCCTACTTTGTGACAAAGGCTAGAGTGCCATGATAAAAGGAGCTGGCTTTAAT
>ML093646.1:2872-24453 GCA_003697995.1 Taxidea taxus jeffersonii
TAAAAGTCACACTGATGAAATGTTGAAATGTACTAATCAGATGTATTCTGTTTATATTATACATATATATATACACGAAAAAGAAATATCCAACCAAGTGATGACATTTGGCTATTTTTCATATAGTTGAAACTCCAGTTAAATGACGTGAAGTTTTAAATTTTACTGTGTTAGAGTAAAATAATGAATCTTATCCCCTCTCCCTCCAAGCGGACACTTGGAGACCATATCATTCATACTTAGAAGTTAAAACAGAAAGAGAGAAAGAGAAAGAAATCACAGTGTATATAAAACAGTACTTACATTTTAAAATTACGATTTTTAAGCATTGGCAATAGCAAAGAAGATGTTTAAAATCCAAGAAGCTATTATGAATTAATAGAGAATATATATAATTAATTTTAATTTTTTGTTCCTAGTGTTTGGTTATCTGATGCTTTCTTCCAAGAATCCTACATGAAATTTAATTTTGGCTTATGTCGTTTGGACTTGAAACGGGATGGGGGTGGATTCTATTGTGTCCCTACAAACGCTCATCACGTTGTTTCTATAATTAAAATGCTTCCCAAATAGAACAAGAGAGGTAATGATGGGCAGGTTCCTAGGTAATACCTAGAGTTAGAGATTATCTAGTTACATAAACTGAAAGGAATTAATAATATCAAAATTAAATTTTTGATGAAAAGAGAGATCTCCTTTGATTTAATGTCAAAATATATAAACCAAAGACGTCATCTTCCTTCCCACCCCAACTCAACCACGGAACTTAGAATTCCATTAAGAGTGACAGAACATTTAGTGAAGTATTTGCAAAATTACCAAAAGCAACAATCAGTGATCATCGGAGTCCATGCAGATCCAGTCCCGTAAAGCAGACGGGACGCCAGCCTATGAGGCACAACGCTCTACTTAGAGCTCCGTGCATCACCTCGACAGAGGCCAATGTTTCCAACCAAATTTGGAATCCCAGCCTAACATCGGGACAGTTCCAAGTCCGGAATGTTCCAGAAAATCAGGGAGCGATGGCTCCTCTATTACAGAAGCCATGATCGACAAAGTATTTAGGAGAAGTCCTCGTTTGGATCAGTAGAGAGAAATAGGAAAGCTGGGGGGTAGAAAAACAAACAAGTGGTAAATTTGGCCACTTTTGGGGAAACTGATAGAATGTAAAGAAGTTTTCAGAACTGTCCTCTGTCTACAAATCTATCTTTGGGTCAAAGCAAAAGGACGCAAGCCGCAATTGTCAAATAAAATTGAAATGTACATATGTACTTAATGGGTCATTTAGTGCTCAAGCTCCACCTACTCCTGTTTGTGTAGACGGCTCCTAAAAAGATGACAGGAGTATGCCAGGTGCAAATACTTCATTTTTGTAGCCTACTGGGCGGAAGGCGTAACAGTCTGTAGTCGCTATCTCTTCTCATCAGTCGTTTCATAGAGACTCCATCCCAAAAGTCACACATATTTCTAGATGGTAGCAAACAAAAGGAGTTTAGGTGTGTGTTATTATAAATAATGTTTAAATAATACAACATTATTTTCTTATAATTATAAATATTGGTGTTTGATATTGATCAATATTAATGGTGTTTACTGTGGAAACTTTTGGTAAATATTCTGTGTACTAAAATGCTAACATTAATAGGATGTGTGTTCTTTGTCAGACAATGTGCTGAACATATCACATATATTTAACCATCACAACAATCTTATGGTTTGGACACTTGTTAGTTCCCTATGGAGGCAATATAGTTTAATCGTTAAGGACATGGGGCCTGGGGTCAGAACCTTCTTGATTTACATTTGGACTCTGCCATTTTCTACCCCTTTCATCTTGGAAAAGTTAATCCGTGTTTTCTAAATCTTGATTTCCTTAGAGGAAAACGAAAATCTCTTTCCATAGGATTGTCATGACTTTTAAGTACAATCACGTGTGTGAAAGTTTTACTGCATTACCCAGCAGAGTAAATACTTAATGTTAAGATAATTTCGTCATAGTCATTACGTCAAATATATCACCCAAGCTGATGTGGGGGGGGGGGGGTGTTTGCTTTATTTGCATATTGTCTCCTGCCTGTACGGGCAGGACACATTCTGTGTGTTGCATGTGTCTAAAAGGAGCGTACAAGGAAGCGGTGATCCTTGTTCAAATCCTATCCAGTTAGAACAGCTTTCAGTCCATTCCAGTTCTTTGAGAGGCCTCTGTGAAGCAGCTCTGGGTCTTTCCAGATCATCTCCCATTACCTATGGGTGCTCTGGTCCATTTCTGTTTCTTACAAACTCTTTAGTACTTTGAAAACCTCAAGCGCCCCCCCCCGACCCCATTCACTACACATGGGGCTCCTGAGTGGGGTCCAGGTCCACTAGAGTGTAGGAAGAACATGTTCGAATGATCCTTGTGTTTATTTTTATCTAGCCTTTTTTATGTTTGTGTATGTTTTATAATGGCATAATAGTATGGTGGTATATGTACATCATTTTAAATAAATAAATCAATTAATAAGCATATGCCTGGTGCATGTATGCAAAAATCTTGTCGCAGGTAGGGTCGCATTCACACGAGTTGGGAGACCACTGAACTAGAGAATAAAACTTTCTTGTAACCCAAGGTCCCTTTTTTTTTTTTTTTTTAGGATTTATTTATTTCAGAGAGGAGGAAGAGCACACGTGGGTGGCGGGAGAGGCAGAGGGAGAGAAAAGCAGACTCCCCACTGAGCACAGAGCCTATCATGGGGCTCTATCCCAGAACCCTGAGATCATGACCTGAGCCGAAACCAGGGGCTGGTTAGACTGCGCCACCCAGGCGCCCCTGTACCCGTGGTCCTTTATATTGAAGTCCTCAGCCTGGTTTTTCAAGTGTATCACTATTAATCTTTTTATTCTGGAGGCTTTGAAACATACACAAAAGTAGACAAAGTCATACAATGAATTGTGTACTACTCACACACCAGTTCATTTCATAAGAACTTCTTACAGGTGACTTTCAAACATAACCACAATGCCATTTTCACACTTCTAAAGATCAATAATTTCTTAATGTTATCAAGTAAATATTAGAGAAGAAAGTGAAAATTCCTATAAACCCAACCCCCAAAGACAGTCCTTGTCAACAATTTAGGGCACCTTCTTTCAAATTTTCTCTTATATGTTTGTATGTATATTATTCACACGATCTAACAATATCGGGTGAAACATTTATATATATATATATATATATATATATATATGGGTTTGTGAGTTTAACATTTGACTCAGAGTTGGTCTGACTGCAAGTGCTCTTCTAGCTGCATCCCCATTCCAGCATATTTTATGTAAATGGATTGGCCAGAAGGGGTACAATGGACATGGAAAGACAGAATAAGATGAAATAAGAAATGAACCCCACAGCATTAGGCTTCTAGTAAAATCCAACAACTAGTGCAATTGCTTCAGACACTGAAATTAACACAGTCTCTCTAGGCCCAACTGCAATCAGTCTAATCACAAAATAAATTACTTTCCAGAAAAGAAAGACTAACAGATATTGGAATGACCAGTACAGCAACACTACAAGGGATCAATTCCTTTTGCTAGGAATTTCATCTTCCATGATGATCTGTCTTAAGAAAGACAGTCTTCATTTATGTTCCTTTTTCATATATTTCCAAATGCTAGTTACTCTCTGAATGATACTTCTGAGCTACTCTGGGTATTACTCTAATTTATTTCTCCTGGATTACTCTTGGTTTGGCAATGGGAGAAATCCACTCTCTTTTGTTTACCATTCATAATTGTGTTAACTGATTTTTAAATTGGGAAATGAGCAATCGGCTCTGTTTGCATGATTCCTTATCTTTAAACAAACATTTAGAAATCTTCATAAGGATCAAAATACATATATTACATTGTTTCTCTCTAACCTGACTTTGTCTCCACATTTTGGGGGGTGGAGGGGTGCTTAGAGGTGGGAGATGTCTGAGGAGCTCTGTGTGGATGGGTGGGAGGGTAAGACTAGTTTTCAGTTTGGCTTTATGGATTCTAGGGCTAGTTTCCCCTGTGGTAGTCCAAAAATTATGATAAAACGTTCTCTGCATAACATTCCCAAATCTTCCTTTAAAGTTAGTGTTGCAGAGATAGCTTCCCTGCTTTCAAAGATTAGAGTTGGAATCTAACCTTTTGAACTGAATTTTTATTCATAAGATCTTGAACATCACTAAGCTGGATACTTTTTCATTATCTCCCTGTTCTCTGGCCTACCCCACTCACTTTATAATTTCAAAGCCTATACATAGGAAATCCATATCTTTATCAAGTGTTTCTGCTGCACAAAATAATGGAATGAATTAAATCCTGGGTCACTGAAATAAGTAGATAGCCAATTATCCCACGTGGCTTATTTTGCCATTCAATTTGAAATTAACCTCCTGCCTTCAGCTGAACTTTGTCCAATGTTGCCTCTGTATTTATGATCGCATCTCAATTTTCTATTACACATTCACCTCAAAGCTTTGAGTTGTTTGTGGGTTTCTTTGGGTTTTTTTCATTCTACCTATTAATTCTCATTTTCTACTCCGCAGCCTGGACCAAAATTTTGTTTACGGCATTGTCATTCACAACTTTAGGGGAATTAGCTTTGGCAGTGGACGTATATGGGATTTGAGAAGCTGAGCCTTCTTGGTAACCTCCAACCAAGTAATGTATCTGTTTTCACTTTGATTAGTACCTTTTGCATGTCTTGCCCTTTCACTAAATGATCCAATACTCCTTTCTGTCACCCACTTGAAGAGTCAAGATGAGTCCGTTCGTTCATTTCTAATCTGTCCAAACACTGTTACGTGCTGGAAGTGGGACATGATGGTGAATGATTGACATGGTCCTTGCCAAAAATGGAGCACCCATTCTAGAATGGGCCATTCCTCAAGAATAAGTGAGCATTGCAGGCAGTCTTCACTTTGCATGAGATCGCAGGCCCACAAAGATGACCAAGCCAGCCAGAAACGTGCAAAATGATCTTAACAGTCAGTGAGAAAAAAATTACAATTGCTCCATGACCTATAAAGATTTCTGTGAAAACATTACTATCTTACTGTCAATTTTAAATATATAGGGACATGAAAAAATACAGTAAAATGGATACTTATTTGGTACACAGTGATTTTAAACATTAGAAACTATGAGAATTAAAGTGGGCCTTTTTGGTAAAGCCTCATAGAAGGTAGTGTGAACAGTGTTTGTCTTCTTTTATTCATCATTTAGCTTATAATCTGGAAGGAGCATCTTTTCTATGCTTTGGCAAATTGTCATACTGCTTTCCAAATTTGGGTCAGCTTCACGTATTTTATCGTTCTTGCTTCCAATGTTGTGAAACGTCTCCAAGAGTTCCTTTAATGTAGGTGGGTTTCTTTTCCAGTGTTACTTCCTCTGGGACAGCTTCATCCTTTTCATCACAGCCACCCTCCTTGCTTACGTCAATGAATTCACCTTCACTGCCTTCCTCTGGCTGTGTATGTCCAGTCTCAAAGGAAAGCGGTGTTCGCGTTCCCATAATCAGCGACTTTTTCTATCATTCCACTTACATTCTATCTTCATTTCACTTCCAGCACATCATTTTTTGTTTCTCTACTGCACTTTCGTCTTTGTTGGCCACTTCCCTCTTTCAGTCATCCATTTTTGCTAAATGTGTGTGGCTTTATCATTCAGGAGGGGGAAAAAGAAGACAGCACAACTGCATCCTTTGCTGTCTGTGCCTGAGCTGAATAGCAGAAGCTTGGCAGCCCATCATCAATGGACGTTGCAAGAAGTGATATGATTGGTCAGTGATCAAAATGCACCTCTTATTTATACAGTGATTTTTGGATTGAAGAGGTAGTTGCAAAGTTTGGACTTTGTGCAATGATTCACAGTTAACATACCATGGTAACTAAACTAAAGTTTAAACCATGTTGTTGGGGGACAGGTGTTTAGTAAAAACCATGGTAAATGAAATTCATGCATATCAGACCCATGCAGAATGAGGACTGCCTGGACACAAATGTTTAAAGGGTCTAAAGCCAGTAGTGAAAATAGCTGAATGGGTAGTGTTCAGCACTGTCCAATAAGATTTTCTGCTATCGTGGACATTTTCCAAATCTGTGATGCACAATATGGCAGCAAATAGCCATATGTGGCTATTGTGGATGTTCAGTGTGGCCAGAATGATTAAGCAATGGAATCTTGAAATCAATGTACTTTAATTCATTTAAATTTAAAACCCACCTGTGGCTAGTGGCACGTGGAGGTCTAGTGGGCAAGTGCAGATCTAGGGGGCAAGCAAAGAAGAGTAAAATAAACAGAACAATGACAGATTGCAGTAAGTTCTAAGAGGGAAATTGATAGTCTGCTGAGGTAGGAACTATAAATAAGTCAAGGCTTTGTCTAGGTTTGGAACAAAGGAGCCAACTCTGATCAGTTAGTACATGACCCCCATTTCACACAGGACCTGCTAAAGATATTTAAATGGTATATGCAATAGAGACAGTAGCAGATAAAGACCCTCCCTCATTAGACTTGGGTTCTGACTTACCCAAATCCTTTCCTAAGTCCCAGGTCAAAAGACAACTGAGTACCCCCTGAATTATGCAAACACACACACACACACACACACACACACACACACTTGTTCTTAGCCTTTGGGTGCCTTCGAGGAGATGATGTGTGATTTGCATGGATAAATATTTCTTCCCCAAGATCTGAAAATCAGCTGTAGAATGTTGAGTGCACATTAGTTCGTGAATGACTGACAGCCGTACTGAGGCCTAGGAAGTGTGGCCAATATTGACCTAACAGCCAGCATGAGCAGTCTGTTCCCTAAAAGGTGTTCTCCCCAATGCAGTCTGACTCCATATCAGCCCTTAGCCCAGATTTGGAACTTTCCTCTGCTTTTCCTCATCTTTCTACCAGTTCTCAGGCCCAGCTTCCTTCTTGGTAGGGTTCCAAGCCTGCACTCAAGCCCACTCGGATGTGACCAATACATTCTGCAGTCTAAAATATACATAGGGTAAGGAATAAAGGAAGATGTGAGCCCAGAGTTTGATGAAAGCCAATTTAAATTTAATCGCCACTATCTATTATTTCTTCCCTTTACTTTCCCCTCCTAATCTCTCTTCACCCCCCCACCTCACCCCTCTGTATTAGTTTTATGTTGCTGTTTAATGAATGAACACAAACTTAATGGTGCATTTTTTATCTCACAGTTTCTAGAGCTCAGGAGTCCAGGCACAGCTTACCTGGGTCATTTGCTCAGGGTTTCACAAAGTTAAAACCAAGGTTTTGACTGGGCTGCAGTCTCATTGAAGGCTCAGCTGGGGATGAATCTGCTTCCAAGCTCATTAAGATTGTTAAAATGATTCAGTTTCTTGCAGCTATATGACTAGCAAGTAGCCCTGGTATTTTGTTGCTGGAGTCTGGAGGCTGTCCACGGTTCCTTGCTACAGGGGCATCTCCAACATGGCTCCTTATTTTATCAAACCCACAAGAAGAAGCTCTGACCTCAGGGAAGGTCCAGTCTCTCTTTTATGGGTTTTCACCTGATTAAGTCAGCCCACTTAGGATAATCTCCCTTTTGATTAATTCAAAGTTAACTGAGTTGGGGGGCACCTGGCTATCTCAGTTGGTGGAGCATGAGACTCGGTCTCAGGGTTGTGGGTTTGAGTCCCATGTTGAGTATAGAGATTACTTAAGAGCAAAATTTAAAAAAAAAAAAGATTAACTGAGTTGGGACCGTAAGTGCATCTCTAATATTACATCACGATTGCCACACTCTGTCACTTAGAAGCATGTCACAGGTTCTGCCCATACTCAAGAGGTGAGGGCTGCTTGGGTTGTTAATATTAGGGAGCGGGAATTGTGGAGGACCACCTTAGGGTCTGTCCACCATGCCCTCTAAGGCTCTTCCCTCACCTATAAACTCAACAGATGAAATATTCCTCTGGACAGAAGAAATAGTGTAGACACTTGAAATATAGACTTGAAAGACCTTCAGGACCTTCAGCCTTTAGCTTTCTCTGCCCTGGCCCAGGCCCATTCTCTAGACATATTTCCCTATTAATAGGCCAAGTTGCTCTGGCTGCAAATGCCAATAATTATGATGTACTGACCTGTGCAGGTCAGAATTTTATTAGCGCTAAGACCATAGGTGAGCTTCCTGTGGCAATATGACTTTTTTCACTGCACTCATTTTAGAGTCAAGTTATGACTTCAAGATCAGGTTAGATCACATAATTCAACCAGCGGATGAATTATGAAAGATGCCAAACTTTAACCAGCATAACCATGCCTTCTCAAGTATTTATGAGAAGGAGGATGAGTCAAGTCAGGTTGCTTGCTTCTGTTGTTCTGGAGCTGGAGGTGGAGCCCACTCATTCGAGTTCAACACCCCACCATGTCCCACTTGGAACTCCTGGCCAGAGTGCCCTGAAAGGATGCTGCTTCCTCCATGTGGGTTCCAACAGAGATGAATATAAAACAGGGCTGATTTCCTTCTAGATTCTGTGACCCTTTTTCCTCTCCCTTGATTTTCCACAGCTATATAAAGCTATGTCATTGAATCAGACTTTCGCGGAGTACTCCCTTAGTACAAGACACACACACACACACACACACATACACACACGTATACTGGATCACAAGGGAAAGTTAATGTGACCAAAATGATGTCACCTGTCTATACTCCCACAGGGTTTTGACTGATGTATCCCACCCACAGTGTGCATTATCCAACTTCTGAATTTGCCTATTTGATGGATTTATATTTCTTTGTTATTTTAATTTGCATTCTGGAATTGATAAAGGGTTTGAGCTTCTCTTCATGTGGTCATTGACCATTTGGGTTCTTTTTCCTTTAATTTCCTTTTATGTCTTTTGCCCAATTTTCAGTTAAGTTTTCTATTTTTCAATGTTGATTTACAGATGTTTTTTATGTATTTCTATATAGGGCGCTCATTGGTTTGGGACATTGCAAGTATCTTTTCCCAGTCGATCACTTGTAATCTTCATCCATAGTTTCCTTTCGAAAACAGAAAGCCTTAGTGTGGAAATAATCAAGTCCACCAATCTTTGATCATATGACGTATGCCTTGAGGGTTTTATTTAAAAGTCTTTCCTCAGTCCCTTATGAGAAATGATTTTCCCACCTCCTCTTCTCTTTACTTTATAGTTCCACCATTCCTATGTAGGTCTTTAATCCATCTGAAATCCAGTTTTCTCTATGAGTCAAGTAGGAATCTACTTTTACTCTTCCCCATAGATGTAGCCCATTTCCTCAACATCAGATCGCTGACCGGATCCTGTGGGACAAGCATCATATGTTGAGGCTTAGATGGCCAAGTGTGGACAGGTTGGGGATGGTGATTTGTATTGCTTCTAGCTTATACACATTCTGCCTCCGGTCTGCTTGGAAATCTTTGGAGGGAACACCCTTGGCCATGACACAGATTCCATTGTGGTGAAGTGGCTTGGGGGAAAAGCTGAGGCACTCCCCACCTGCTTATAGGGGTACAGATCACAAGGGTGAACTAAAGCCGAAGAACATGGCAGATGCCCCACGTTCTGGGCAGAACTGTTGGTCAACTCATGTGAGGTACCATCAAGATCTCCTGGGAGAAACTGGGTAAGACATTAACAGGAAAGAAAAGTCCTGCATTACTAGGTAGGCGCGAGAACAGCCAAGTTATGGTTTATTGCTATTAAGTCGATCCCTTCTATAACCACACAGTTGATGGAGTTGGGGAAATAGAAAATTGTATGTCAACTGCATTCTCTACTGTGTGGTGGGGTGAAACTATCATTTATTTTCAGGTTCATTAAATAAGAATTACATTCCTGGGAGTAAATTGCACTTCGAAAAGAAAAAAAATTTTATTCTTGAAACCAAGGCTGTATATGTCTCCCATTCATGTTGTTATGAGTGAAGGATGACTTTATATTTTAGAATTATTTTTCTATTATACAGTATTTATACTGTTAAAGGCAAATGGATATGAAATAAGACATTATAACTATAACATTTAATCATGTAAAAATATCACTAAATCACCCTTAAATGTATCTTAAATAAAATAGCATAATGGAAAAAATAACTGAAATTCAGGAAGACATTTTTATCTGTCTTTGAGAATATAGAACAGAAGGCAGAGTAGAGGTCACAGGTGCCTGGGGAAACACAGGGAATAAGTACAGATGAGAGTATAACAATGATTGATTTTTGAAAAATACCTCTGGAATTCGTAATTGTAATTTGAAGTGACTTTTTCCTAAGGAAAATAACTCTCCAACTTGAAGTCCGTTCTCTGCTTTATCCAACTAATGAAGTTCTATTTGTTTTTCAAATCACACCTCAGAGGTGTGATTTGAAAGACAAATAGGATTCAAATCTCACCTCCTCGGACAGCCCTCTGTGATTGACCCTCTAACCCTACTCAAGAGTCAAACTCATTACTCACACAGTATTATTATTAAGTTTCATTTTTTAATCTGTTCTGCTTAGGGAAATACCTACATCTTACTCACATTTGTATTCCCGGTGCTTTGAACCGTACCCGGAGTATAGCACGCACCACTGTAAAGGGGTTTTGTTTTTAGGGCGCCTGGCCACCTCAGTCGGGAAGCATGTGACTCTTGATCTTGGGATCGTGAGTTCGAACCCCACATTGGGTGTAGAGATTTCTTAAAAAGAAAAGATAAATAAATGCCTTTTTTTTTTTTTATTAAGAGTGAACTGAAATGCCAAGGACCTTCTTTATGTATTGACATAAGGTTTAACATGCATGTAAATCACCTGGACATTTGCTAAGATACAGAAAACGGCTTAGGAGGCCTGGGGCAAGGCTGAGGGGCTGCATTTCTAACAAGCTCCCAGGTGATGCAGGGGTTCTGATCCACCAGCCAATACTGGAAATAGCAAGAATCTAGCTGGGCCCAGGACCCAGGGCTCCAAATTCTCTGAGTCCTGGTGGGGCTAGGGAATTTGCATTCCTAACGAGCTCTCAGGTGAGGCTAATGTTGCCTGGTCCAGGGACCACACTTTGGAAACCATTGCTCTAAACGTCACCTCGAAACCACTGTAATCAATGGCCAATCCATCCATAATGGTCAGAATCCAATCATTCACACAGGTGATGTTAGAGGAACAGATCGGAGCAGGGCAACACCATCAGTCACATGACAGTGACTTGGTGGCCCGCAATATTAGAGATTCATCCCCACTTTGGCTCTAATCCTGGCTTCCAGTTCTGAGTCTTGAAGCTGTGATTTACATTCCCTTGGGAAATTCTGAACCTCCCCAAGCCTCAGTCTCTCTATCTGTACTTCTACACGTCACTGCTGTAAGCCCCACTCTGCTGACCCACCGGAACTCCCCCATGCAGTTCCGACCTGCCAGCTCATTGGACCTCTGGCCTTCATTCTCGAGCAGTACCGTGGTGGGTCTGGTTCTCTAGTTCAGCGAAAAGACTCTGCGTTCCTTGAGGACAGAGATGAGTTTTATTTCTATTTATTCTCAAGCGCAGAATACCCCTGGCAAAGAGCAGGTACTCATTAAATGTTTGCTATTGAATGAATAAAAGTAATAAACCCTGGGCTCCAAATAGCCCTTTAGGTCCTGGCTTTATGCTAATTCTCTAATTTTAGCTGCTTTGAACTATCGCTGGAATGGGATGCCCCACCAAGTAGCACTGGGAACGAGAGACTCATAATTCAACGCCGAATACGACTCTCCTGGGACAAATCCATGGTTGCTGAGCTATAAATGATTTTTTTTAATTTTCAGATTTAATGATACATAGAATTATTTTCGCAGGCAAGTATTTTTACTGCTGCTCTTTATCACAAGCTTTAGTAAGAAAAGTTTTCCTACAGGGCCTTGCTTTTATAAATAAACTAGGGCTTTTATTACTGTAAAAGTTTTCATTAATAAAAGAAATCTTTTTGCACTTAGGTGTTTGTTTTTTCGATTTTAGAAGCTATTTTTTAGTTAGAAACACTTTTCTGGTTAATAGAGTGACAAATCCATATTCCTCTTTTTTCCCAGCCCTGCCGTGTCCCAGCTGTGACTTTTGGGTGAGGCGCTCATATGTATGGGCCTTGGTTTTCTTATCTGTAAGACAAGGATAAAACAGCTCTTGTGTGTGCGGAGTGACGGGGGGCAGGGGGGGCGCGGGCTGGCTCAGTGCGGAGAGCATGCCGGGATTGTGAGTTCGAGTCCCACCTTGGGTGTAGAGATTACTTTAAAAAATAAGAAACAGCTGTTGTACCTCGGTTTGACAGGATTTGCAATCCACTTGTGTATGACCAAATTGGAGTTGTTTTCATGAGTAAAGTTGTTTTGCTGGAAAAGGGAAGTCAGCTGAGACGGGCTGGCGTCCCCTCATCCGTGGTCACTGAGAAGCACGGAGGGGCCGCGCCGGAGCTGGATCTGGACAAGGCGGCTCTTTGCTGATCTGCAAAGCGCTCCCAGGACACCAGCCGGGCAGCGGGGCAGGCGATCCTCTTGCAGTCGCCTCCTGCGCCCGCGTTCCCTAGCAACGCGCCCTAGCAACGGGGCGGAGTCCCGGCTCGGGGCTGGCTGATCGGGCTCCGCCACCAACTCGCAGGAAAGAACACCTCAACTAAATTTGGACCTTATTCCTTTCATCTCCCCTTTCCTGGAACAATGGTGTGATTAATCTGTTGTTGGTTTGGACTATGTTCTTTCTTTATTGGCTTATTAAGAGACATCATCCTGTGCGCTACTGGCTTCTAAGATTTCCGCAGTAAATAAACCTGTGTTAAATAAATTACTGGCCAAGACAAAGTCAGTCTCTGAGCCTGAATTTGCTTCCCGGAACAAAACAACAGCTCCTGCCATATGGCTTTCAGAAGAAGTACATGAGTTAATAGATGTCTTTAGGAGACTGTCTGACATATAATAAGCCCTAATAAATGTTGGCTCTTACTATTTTAACAGTGGCCAAAACCAAACACATTTGGAGGAAGGTGTGGGCTTTCTAACCATAGCCAGAGGTGATGTTTTTCCCCACCCAGATCCAGAGCCCCGAAAGGGCCTGGTTTGGGTCGTTTACCTGACTGCAGACCAAGGTGAGCCTCCCCCGTATCCTTCAGCGGCTGGAGTCCCTCGCTTTGTTGCTGGCTTCAGACATGGTGCTAATCCAAGCCTGGTTCTTCCTAGTTCTCCATGGCTCAATGGTTCGTGAGATCTGCACCCCCATGTTCAAAGCGGCCTTGCTCACAACAGCCAAGATGTGGAAGCAACCTGGGCGTCCACTGACAGATGACTACATCAAAAAAATGCATTTTACACATCTATGTATAGTGCATTATATATATATTAATATGTTTATTCCAATTTAGGCATATTATATATAATGCATTATATAGAGGTCATTACATGCGATACGCATACACTGGAAGAAGTCCCGCCATCCGCAAAAACAGGGATGAAATCTGGCGGACATTTTGCAAAGCAAAATAAGCCAGTCGCAGAAGGATAAGAGTGGCATGATTCCACTTAGAAGAGGGTTCTACAATAGTCAAGCTCAGAGAAGCACAAAGCAGAATGGTGATTGCCAGAGCCGGAGGAAGGGCAAACGGGCAGCTTTGGAAGAAGTATGACGCTTCCGGTGCACGAGCTGAGTCAGTCCTAGAGATCTGCCGCAAACGCCGCTTGGCTAGGCCCCCTCATGTGAATCCACCAGCAATTCCTCTGCTATTCTCTCCGCTGTGGAGCCTGGAGTCGAGGTTGTCTCCCACCCGAAGGGTCTCCTGAGTGCAGGAAGCGCAGGTGGGCGGAGGGGAGGGAAACATCCGGAAGCCAGGCTGGGCAGAAGGGAATGAAGGATGACAGGGGCTGGTTCCACTTACCCTCCTAGTCAGTCTGAGTCCCACAAATTAAGGGGAAGCAGGTGGCCTTAAGAGCCCACAGGCTGGGGCTCCGGCTGCGCTGGTGGGGTTGCTTAGGAGGGCTTGGCTGCCGTCCTTAGGGGCACTGCCTCCCGTGGTTGCGTGGCCGAAGGCCAGGAACGGTTGCCAAAAAGACACAGGCAGACAAAGGCAGGAAAACGAGCTAGAAGCCCAGATCGCCCGAAAACGCTACACCCGGCAACCAGAACTGTTTTCCGGAGTCCAGTGTTGCCATGGTGGCTAACTGAGGTAAGGTAGAGAAGGGGAAGCTAATGGGGAAACGGGTGGAGGCCCGGGGGAGAGCTGGGCCCCTCGAGAAGGCTGGCCTGCGGACTACGTGGCTAGCAGGTGGGAAACCTCAGACAAGCCTTCTAGGTGGGGAGAGATGCGGGGCTCAGTCGCCCCCAACAGCCCAGGTGACAGCCAGGCAGCCTCCAGGACCAGAAGGGCCCCGCCGACCGGCTGCCGCGCAGAGCTGAGCGAGAACCAGCCGAAGCCAGAAGTGCCCGGCCGAGCCCGGCCGAGCCCGGCCGAGCCCGGCCGCAGAGCACCCGGCGGGGCAGAGAGCTCGCGGGAGGACTTTGCAGGAAAGCACCGCGCAAGGCTCCGGGTGTTGGGTGCGCGGCCGTTGGTAAAACAGACTCGGCTGTTGAATTTAGGTGACGGCTACCTGGTGGTGGCTGCACTGTTGTTTTCAACTTCCCTATATATTTGAAAATTTTCACAGTAAGAAGTTGGAAAACAAAATGTTCACAGATCACCCGTATCCCACACTGAACGTATATTTAGAAGGACATGGTTTTCATCACTCGCTTTTGAAATTAGTTGTGAGTAATCGTTCAATCAACTTTTGCTTATAATTTCTTGCCTCTTTTCATGAACACTCGGGGATGTCATGAAGAAGAAAATCGAACTTGTAGGTTGTTTTCAAAAGCGCAGAACTTTCTATGAAATGTATCTGTTTTTGTGAATCTGTGAGCACCAGATTTCTGTTTGCCAGTTTTAACACTCCGGTCATTCGGTGGCGTATTCAATCTTGCAGGCCCTTGCTAGAAGGCTCGCACCTGTTCTGTGCGGAGGGCGGTCAGAGGACCAGACAACCAGCTCTGCTTCTTAGTCAGCTGGAAGAAGAAGCCAAATGCGCCTGTTAACAGAGGCGGGAGAGAGACAGTCATTTTTTCCCAGGGACCAATGAACCTGGCAACTGTGGTCAGGGGAGTCAGACAGATGCGAGTTCAAATCCCAGTTATGCTAGTTTCCGGGTTTTTGTGTTTTTAAAGATTTGATGTATTTATTTGACAGAGAGAGAGGTCACGAGTAGGCAGAGAGACAGGCAGAGAGAAAGGGAGAAGCAGGCTCCCCGCTGAGCAGAGAGCCCCATGTGGGGCTCGATCCCAGGACCCTGGGATCATGATCCGAGCCGAAGGCAGAGGCTTTAACCCACTGAGCCACCCAGGCGCCCCTATTTTCCGGGTTTTATTGCCTTGAAAGCAAGGGACTGTGGAGAAGGCAGGCATCTGATGGCCTTTCCGTCAGCTGCCTGGGGCCCTGTTGCCAGGGCACGCACTCGTGCCTTCGAGAATAGTCAGGCCAACCCCGTAGGACCCTGGGCCCGCCGCCCGGGGGAGCCTCCATAAATGGTTGCCAAATAACTTAGTGGGACTGGACACTACACTCTACACTCTCAGAGGAACAGTGTATTTGGGGGACGGGCCAGAGGCCAGAGCTGGGAAACAGCCAAAAACGTTGCCATTATTCCATAGGATACCTCTGTGCAAATTAGACAAGGAGACGCCTTCCTGGAGATACTTGACCTCACATGTGGGAGAATTGCCTAAATGTGCTGTTTTGGCGAGCACGTGGAGAAAAGGGAAATCCTTCTGCGTTGCCGCTGGGAAGGCGACACAGAGCAGTCACCGTGGAAGGCATGTGATGGTTCCTCCCCAAATGGAACCGAGTTATCCTAAGACCCAGCAACTCCACTGCTGCATATACCCCCCAAATAAACGAGGGCTTGAGCAGATGCGTGGACCCCGGTATTCAGGACAGCAGCATTCACGGTAGGTCAGAGGTGGCGACAACCCAGATCTCCACCGACGGGAAAACGTATAACCTGGGTGTGGCCCATCCATACGATGGAATATTATTCAGCCTAAAAAGGAAAGGAAAGCCTGACACCTGCTACGATGTGGGTGAACCTCGAGGACATTATGCTAATTGAAATCAGCCGGACGCAAAGGGACACGTACTATACCATTCTACTTAATATGACGTATCTAATTTTTTTTTTCTTTTAGGTTAACTCTGCACCATACATGGGGCTTGAAATCCCGACCCTGAGATCGAGAGTCACATGCTCCACTGACTGAGCCAGCCAGGTGCCCCTCTCTTTTAAAAAAATAATTTTAAAAAATTGTTTGCGATGTATCCAAAGTAGTCAAATTCATAGAGACAGAAAATAGAATGGTGATGAGGGCTGGGGGAGGGGAGAATTGTTTAATGGGCATAATGTCTCCGTTTGGGAAGATGAAAAGGTTCTAGAGCAAAATTACCGAAACAGAATTTAGGAAGAACAAGATAGGATACACGAAGACGAGAGGTCAGGGACTGTAATATGTAAGTAACAGGAGTTCTGGAAGCAGGAAAAGAACAAAAGGGAGGTGAATAATTAAAGAGATAATAAAAGAATGATTTTCCTGTTCTGAAGAAAGACAAGGCCGCAGACCAAAAGGGCCCACCGAGATTCAGGTAAGATTAATGGAAATCAAAGGCCCTTGCCTCGCAATGTCTTGATGATGTTCCTGAGTTCCAGAGGTACAGAGACAATCTTTTTTTTAAATTTTATTTATTTATTTGATAGAGAGATCACAGGTAGGCAGACAGGCAGGCAGAGAGAGGGGGGAAGCAGGCTCCCTGCTGAGCAGAGAGCCCGATTTGGGGCTCGATCCCAGGACCCTGGGATCACGACTTGAGCCGAAGGCACAGGCTTAACCCACTGAGCCACCCAGGTGCCCCCAGAGACAATCTTATAAGCATTGTTCAGATGAAAATCATGGATTACTTAGGAAGGCAGAACAATCAGGCAGCCATCAGACTTCTCACAAACAACATTTAAAATTAGAAGGACCCGGGGGGCTCAGTCGGTTAAGCGTCCAACTCTTGATTTCCGCTCAGGTCATGATCTCAGGGTCATGAGATCAAGCCCTGCATTAGGCTCCATGCTGGGTGTGGAGCCTGCTTGGGATTCTATCTCTTTCTCTGCCCCTCCTCCCGGTCCCTTCCTTCTCAAAAAAAAAAAGACGGATGTGAATGACATCCATACACAATGGAGAAAAAAGAATTGCAGTTGAACCCAATATCTGGACAAGATTGTCTTGACCCGCCAGGCGGAAATATGCATAGCAACAGGTGTGCGATATTTAACTGGCAAGTGCGCTGAGCACTTACTGTGCTCTAGGGACTCTGTGGATAAGGATAGATAATATCCCTTTCAGCCTCCCAACAACCCTAAGAGGGAAATCCTTGTATTATGATCCCAGTATTACAGATGAGGAAATGAGGCACAAAGAAATGACAAAAGATGCCTGCGATCACACAACCCACAAGGAGCAAAGCCAAATTCTGGTGTTCTCACATTTACATCATTCTACCGGTTCTTAAAACCAGTGGTCTTCATGACAGGTGGAGAAAGGGCCGGGGCAGAAAGGTTTGCAGAGCAGGGCTTGTGGACAGAAGACCAGCAGATGGAAAAGAATCCATCTGGTAATACAGGGACTCATCAAACATAAAATGCTGTAAAAAATTTTATTGCAAACATACAAAAATTGAATGTACAGACAGAAGAACTAGAAAGCAATAGGGCACGTGAAAACATGAATGTGATCTTGACTGGGCTGTGAGCCCTTTTGCTCTGGGATTTCTGTTATTTCAATAGCGTGTGATCAAGAGTTCAAAAAGAACAGAGTTCTGACCTGGGGGACAAGACTGCCTGGGGTCTGATTCTCATCCTAGTTCCTTAGTCACTGGTATCCTGGAGGGGCTCTGGGGTGTTTCACTTTAAGAAGAAGGAGTTGGGGTCTCAGAGCTCTGCCCCCATAGGTCATTGCCCAAGAAGGCTGTGTGCCTTGGAGATGTGTGACATCTCCCCCTGAAAGCTGCCTCGGATCCAGTTGCCTGACGGTAGAACTCAAGGTCACTAGTGTGAACGCTCAGAAGCAACGCGCCAAGACTGGAGAAGCAGCCCTGGAGACCAGGAAAGCCTATCCAGGGAAATTCGTGCAGAACACTAAGGGCTCCATATGTGATTTTCCTCCCTCCACAAAAAAACACAGAGGGAGGAAGTTGGAAGAGTGAGATCGGGGGATGGTAATGCTCCCGAGAAACCAGATGCTTTCTGTCTTGTGGTTCCACCATACCCAACCTGCTGGCTTTTTGCTTTAGAGGTTGAGAAGCTGCTCCATTTCCGGACGTAGCATTCAGGTTTCAGGCAGGAGAAAGTGGGAAAGGATGATGGTCAGAAGGTCCCTCCCTGCCAGCTTGTACATTCTGGTAGTTTCTTTATGTGGGATGGCAAACTCCCAAGCAAACTTCCCCCGTCAGCTCATTACCAGCCCTGGAAGAAATGCTTACCCCCAAACCAACCAATCAATGGCCAAAGGGAACGAGACCCCATGTTTAATTTAGACTAATCATGATTCATCCCCTGGTGCTGGGGATAAGATCAGGGGTCGCCACCAGAGACCTGATGTGTCCCTCTTGTATCAGCAGCGCCGTGGCTAGTGGGCTGGCTGTCACCAGCACCTGCCACTATTCCCACCCCAAACTGAGGTCATGGGAGTAATGGGGATGCTGCGATCCAAGGAAAGGTCAAAGAATGGAAAGAGAAGAGGATGGGATCTAGAGGAAGCAAGCCACCCGAGAGACTGGCCGGAGGAGGGGAAGAGCCCATGACGGGACTGGGAAGGGGAGCCACGAAGCAGGTGCTGGCTCGGGGCTTCCCATGTGACTAGTCAGCTGATGATCGAGGCTGCAGTTGTCTCAAGGCTCCTTCAGTCCCTGGTCTGCGGGTGGGCTGGGCAGATGCAAACAGCCAGAGCAGGGAGCCGTGGAACCCCCCTCCAAGGTCATTCTCTAGTGCGGTGGTCTTCCAGCCACGTCTCCTCCCTGTGGCTGCGCCCCAGCAGCCTCGCCTCCACCCTCCACAGCTGGCGGGTGGAAGTCATGTCACTTTTGATGACCTCGCCTCAGGAGTCACAAAGCGTCTCCCTCCGTGAAGCTGCCTTCTCATTCGATGCGAGCGACGGAGGCCCACCTGTATTCAGCGGCTCTTGATAGGAGCCAAGGCCAAGGATTTCTGGGCACGTGTTAAAACCACCCCATCTCAGTTGTTTTTATTTTATTTATTTTTTATGTTTTCAAGTAATCTCTGCACCCAACACGGGGCTCTAGCTCATGACCCCGAGATCAAGAGTCACAGGCCCCACTGACTGGGCTGGCCAGGCGCCCCACAGTCATTTCTGTTTTAAACTACTGCCTGGTTGTCACAACAGGGCAAGGTTACAATTGCTGGAAAGATCCCAGGCCAAGGATACAGGTTCCTTCAGTAGAGTTAGAAGACAGAGAGGATCTGTGAGCAACGTACCCCCAGAAGGATCCCACGTATGCCCCCAACTGGAAGGACAAATGTCACTAAACTTGACCTTCCCCCAAGTCACCCAGCTGATCAAAGAGAGGAGGAGCTCAGGGTGTGTTTTTCACATTCTCTGGGACGCACCCCCATCCTGCCAAATGTTCCAGACTCTTCAGCCTGTTCTCAGGTGCAGGCTGCTGCTTTGTCCTCTGTGATCAAGGTCACCTTTACAGCCTGGTTTCTGCTAGCGGGCCCTGGCCTCGGCGCTGCCTGCAGCCCTTCGGGCGCCTTCTTATCTCAAACCCATACCCTGCCTTTTCCAAAGGCTTTGAGGCTACTCCCGTGAGCGTGCAAAAGGCACGACAGGGTAAAGAGAAAATAAAGAGACCCAGTGACAAAGAGAGCAGAGAATGTTCTCTCGGCTCTAAGCTTCTGGACCGCAAAGCCAAAAAGGCAGACCTTGGCTTATGTATTTTTTTTTTTAATTCTTCTTCAGAAACAAACTTTTTTCCTAAAGTAAGCTCATTTATCACAGCAGGGGCTTGAGTAAAGAACACTTGGTCACCAAGTCGACGCGACACCTTTAACTACAGTTACCTAAGAGTCGTTGGCTCTCCGCGGGATGGATTCTTCTATTGATCCTTTATAAAGATTAAAGATATACTATGCCCATTAGGCTGTCTCTTCCAATATTAGGTGTCTCAAGTGAGTCTTTCTTAGGTTCCTTCACTGAAAAATTTATTGAGTATCCTCAGTATGTCAACACTGTGCCAGCTGCTAAAATTGCAATTCATCCTGGAGTCCTCGAAGACAGGACTTCTCAAACTTGACTGTGCATTGCAATCCCCTGGGGGGCTAATTAACACTCCGGGCCCATCTCTAGGGTTTCCGATTCACTAGGTCTGTGACGAGCCCCAATAATTTGCATTTCTACCATGTTCCCAGGTGATATTAACGCTGAGTGGGACCAGGGCCCACATTTTGAGAATCACTGCTCTTTTTTTTTTTTTTAATATTTTATTTTTAGGTAATCTCTACACCCAGCCGGCGGCTCGAACTCACAGCCCCGAGATCTAGAGTCATGCGTTCGACCGACGGAGCCCGCCGGGTGCCCGGAGAACCACTACTCTTAGGAGTCACCTGTAAAGGTCTGTATTCTAAAATGTGTTTTAAGTCTGTGACCCACCCTGCATGTGAGATTTGCACATGCAAATTTTTCTCAGCTGAGGACTTCGGATCTTTGAAAAACCTATAAAGCCTTAAAGGTGCTGCCAAACAGCATGGAAGAGAAGCTGTTCGGGCTGAAAATCACTTGAAACCTCCATCTCCTTCTCAGGGCTTAGTCCATACGAGAACCTCACCGCTGTCT
This sequence comes from Taxidea taxus jeffersonii, assembly GCA_003697995.1. Classification (NCBI taxonomy): domain Eukaryota; kingdom Metazoa; phylum Chordata; class Mammalia; order Carnivora; family Mustelidae; genus Taxidea; species Taxidea taxus. Next base: position 23,782 of record ML093646.1, read on the forward strand.
CTAAGAATATTCTAGCTTTACGAGCAACATCACCTTGATGGACTTGGGAGAATGAATAAAATACAAAATGCACTTCCCTGGTCATTTAATGTGTTTTTCAGATAATTAGCACGAATCCATCATTTACTATGCAGACATCAAGGAAGTTCATTCAAATACAGAGATTTGGTGCTAATTCAGAAATCTGCCAGTATATTTATTAACGTGCTTAAAATGTACTGTACTCTAGTGAATTTGACTTATTTGCAAAGGACCCTGGGTAAGTTTTGAAAAAATCGGATTTTCACATTTTCCATTTTTCTACATTTCTGTTGAAATGCCCAAATATCAATTTAATGACCAAGATTTTCTCAGGTTCCAGAGCTGAGGACGAGGACACCATTGGGGGCCATTATTCCGCTTGTCACCTATGTCTCCATCACTCTCCGTGAAACCCCTGGTTGACAAGCCCCATTCCCCAGTACACGGCTTCCGCTCCTCTCTTTTTTTAGAGAATTTTTTAAAAATGTACTTATTTATTTGACAGACAGATCACAAGTAGGCAAAGAGAGAGAGAGAGGAGGAAGCAGGCTCCCTTCAGAGCAGAGAGCCCGACGTGGGGCTCGATCCCAAGACCCTGGGATCATGACCCGAGCCGAAGGCAGAGGCTTTAACCCACTGAGCCACCCAGGC
>ML093685.1:1097-13865 GCA_003697995.1 Taxidea taxus jeffersonii
GGAATTGTGATGCCACCAACTTTGGTTTTCTTTTTCAATATTCCTTTGGCTATTCGAGGTCTTTTCTGGTTCCATATAAATTTTAGGATTATTTGTTCCATTTCTTTGAAAAACTTGGATGGGATTTTGATAGGCATTGCATTAAATGTGTAGATAGCTTTAGGTAGCATAGACATTTTCACAATATTTATTCTTCCAACCCATGAGCATGGAACATTTTTCCATTTCTTTGTGTCTTCCTCAATTTCTTTCATGAGTACTTTATAGTTCTCTGAGTATAGATTCTTTGCCTCTTTGGTTAGGTTTATTCCTAGGTATCTTAAGGTTTAGGATGTAATTGTAAATGGGATTGACTCCTTAATTTCTCTTTCTTCTGTCTTGTTGTTGGTGTAAATAAATTCAGCTGATTTCTGTGCATTGATTTTATATCCTGACACTTTACTGAATTCCTGTGCAAGTTCTAGCTGTTTTGGAGTGGAGTCTTTTGGGTTTTCCACATATAGTATCATATCATCTGCAAAGAGCAATAGTTTGATTTTATCTTTGCTGATTTGGATGTCTTTAATTTCTTTTTGTTGTCTGATTACTGAGGCTAGAACTTCTAGTAGTGTGTTGAATAGCAGTGGTGATAATGGACATCCTTGCTGTGTTCCTGACCTTAGTGGAAAAGCTTTCAGTTTTTCTCCACTGAGAATGATATTTGCGATGGATTTTCATAGACGGCTTTGATAATATTGAGGTATGTGTCTTCTATCCCTACACTTTGAAGAGTTTTGATCAGGAAGGGATAGTGTCCTTTGTCAAATGCTTTTTCAGCATCTATGGAGAGTATCATATGGTTCTTGTTATTTCTTTTATTAATGTATCATATCACATTGATTGATTTGTGGATGTTGAACCAAGCTTGTAGCCCTGGAATAAATCCCACTTGGTCGTGATGAATATTCCTTTTAATGTACTGTTGGATCCTATTGGCTAGTATTTTGGTGGGAATTTTTGCATCTGTGTTCATCAAGGATATTGGTCTGTAATTCTCTTTTTTGATGGGATCCTTGTCTGGTTTGGGGATCAAGGTGATACTGGCCTCATAAAATGAGTTTGGAAGTTTTCCTTCCATTTCTATTTTTTGGAACAGTTTTAGGAGAGTAGAAATTAATTCTTCTTTAAATGTTTGGTAGAATTCCCCTGGGAAGCCATCTGGCCCTGGGCTTTTGTTTGTTTGGAGATTTTTTGATGACTGTTTTAATTTCCTTACTGGTTATGGGCCTATTCAGGTTTTCTATTTCTTCCTGGTTCAGTTTTAGCAGTTTATATGTCTCTAGGAAAGCATCCATTTCTTCCAGGTTGTCAAATTTTGTGGCATAGAGTTGTTCATAATATGTTCTTATGATTGTTTTTATTTCTTTGTTGTTGGTTATGATCTCTCCTCTTTCATTCATGATTTTATTTATTTGGATTATTTCTCTTTTCTATTTGATAAGTCTGGCCAGGGGTTTATGAATCTTATTAATTCTTTCAAAGAACCAGCTCCTAGTTTTGTTGATTTGTTCTATTGGTTTTTCGTTTGTTTATTTTTTTCTATTTCATTGATTTCTGCTTTGATCTTTATTATTTCTCTTCTGCTGGGCTTAGGCTTCCTTTGTTGTTCTTTCTTGAGCTCCTTTAGGTGTACGGTTAGGTTGTATATTTGTGACCTTTCTTATTTCTTGATAAAGGCTTGTATCACTATATATTTTCCTCTCAGGACTGCCTTGCTGTGTCCCACAGATTTTGAACTGTTGTGTTTTCATTATTATTTGTTTCCATGATTTTTAAAAATTCTCCTTAATTTCCTAATTCACCCATTCATTCTTTAGAAGGATGCTATTTATTCTCCATGTATCTGGGTTCTTTCCAAGTTTCCTCTTGTGATTGTGTTCTAGCTTCAGAGCATGTGGTCTGAAAATATGCAGAGAATGATCCCAAGCTTTTGATACCAGTTGAGACCTGATTTATGACCCAGGATGTGATCTATTCTGGAGAATGTTCCATGGGCACTAGAGAAGAATGTGTATTCTGTTGCTTTGGGGTGGAATGTTCTGAAAATATCTGTGATGTCCATCTGGCCCAGTGTGTCATTTAAGACCTTTATTTCTTTGTTGATCCTTTGCTTGGATGACCTGTCCATTTCAGCGAGGGGAGTGTTAAAATCCCCTACTATTATTGTATTGTTGTCAATGTGTTTCTTTGATTTTATTATTATTTGGTTTATATAGCTTGCTGCTCCCATGTTCGGGGCATAGATATTTAAAATTGTTAGATCTTCTTGTTGGACAGACCCTTTGAGTATGATATAGTGTCCTTCCTCATCTCTTATTATAGTCTTTGGCTTAAAATCTAATTCATCTGATATAAGGATTGCTTTCTTCTGATGTCCATAAGCATGTTAAATTGTTTTCCACCCCCTCACTTTCAATCTGGAGGTGATTTCAGGTCTAAAATGAGTTGCTTGTAGGCAGCATATTGATGGGTTTTGTTTTTTTATCCATTCTGATACCCTGTGTCTTTTGGTTGGGGCTTTTAGCCTATTTACATTCAGGGTAACTATTGAGAGATGTGAATTTAGTGCCATTGTATTGCCTGTAAGGTGACTGTTACTGTATATTGTCTCTGTTCCTTTCTGATCTACTACTTTTAGGGTCTCTCTTTGCTTAGAGGACCCCTTTCAATATTTCCTGTAGAGCTGGTTTGGTGTTTGCAAATTTTTTCAGTTTTTGTTTGTCCTGGAAGCTTTTTATCTCTCCTTCTATTTTCAGTGATAGCCTAGCTGGATGTAGTATTCTTGGCTGTATGTTTTTCTCATTTAGTGCTCTGAATATATCATGCCAGTTCTTTCTGGCCTGCCAGGTCTCTGTGGATAAGTCCACTGCCAATGTAATATTTTTAGCATTGTATGTTATGACATTTTGTCCTGGGCTGCTTTCAGGATTTTCTCTTTGTAGCTAAGACTTGTAAATTTAACTATTAGATGATGGGGTGTCGACCTATTCTTAATGATTTTCAGGGGGTTTCTCTGCACCTCCTGGATTTTGATGCTTGTTCCCCTTGCTATATTAGGGAAATTCTCTACAATAATTCTCTCCAATATACTTTCTGCTCCCCTCTCTCTTTCTTCTTCTTCTGGAATCCCAATTATTTGAATGTTGTTTTGTCTTATGGTATCACTTATCTCTCGAATTCTCCATTCGTGGTCCAGTAGTTGTTTGTCTCTCTTTTGCTCACCTTCTTTATTCTCTGTCATTTGGTCTTCTGTATCACTGATTCTTTCTTCTGCCTCATTTATCCTAGCAGTAAGAGCTTCCAGTTTTGATTGCACCTCATTAATAGCTTTTTAAAATTCAACTTGGTTAGGTTTTAGTTCTTTTATTTCTACAGAAAGGCCTTTTATTTCTCCAGACAGGGTTTCTCTAATATCTTCCATGCCTTTTTCAAGCCTGGCTAGAACCTTGAGAATCATTCTGAACTCTAGAACTGACATATTACCAATGTCTGTATTGATTAGGTCCCTAGCCTTTGTTACTGCCTCTTGTTCTGTTTTTTTTTTTTTTTTATGGTGAGTTTTTCCACCTTGTCATTTTGTCCAGGTAAGAATATATGAAGGACCAAATGAAATACTGGGGTGGCAAATACCCCAGGAAAATGTGCTTTAACCAAATCAGAAGAGACCCAAAATCATGGGGTGGAGGGAAAGGGGGTAAGAAGAAGTTCTAAAAAATTTAAAAAAGAAAACAAATAAATAAAAAATATAAAAAAGAAAAAAATATATATATATGACTGGTGACTAGATCAGGGTCACCCATTTAAATTTGGGAGTATTTTGGTCTCTTAGAAGAAACTACCTCCCCATGTTTTAAAGAATGAAAAACATATATAAGGGTAAACACAATGAAGGGATGGAATATGAGTATAAAGATGAAAAAAATTTTTTAAATTTATAAAGAAGTTGATAAGGTCAGTTGGTTGGGAGAATAAAAAAAAAAGAAAGCGGAGAGAATTTTCTTGGGCTGATGACTAGATCATGCCCAGTGCTAGCTTTAGGGTGTATTTTGTTCTATTAGAAGAAGTTGTACCCCAAATTTTTTAGAAGAAAAAAACCCTATGTGTATACAAAAAATAAAGTTAGATACAATGAAGGATAAAATATGACTATAATAATGAAGGTTCAAAAAAGGTTTTTTTTATGAAAGGTATTAAGAAAAACTAGTTAAAAACATTAAGAGAGGAAAGGGTAAAAGTTAAAGAAATTAGCAGAAGACAAAAATTTCAAAAAAAATTAATTAACTTTGCAAGACTAAAGATTCATGGGGAGGATAGCCATGAATTCCATGCTTTTCTTTCTCCTCCTCTGGAATTCCGCTGTTCTCTTTGGTAAGTGAACGTGGTCTCGGTTGGATTTCTTGTTGATTTTCTGGGAGAGGGGCCTGCTGCAGTGATTCTCAAGTGTCTTTGCCAGAGGCACAATTACACCACCCTTACCAGGGGCCAGGCTAAGTAACCCGCTCAGGTTCGCTTTTGGGAACTTTTGTTCCCTGAACACTTTCCATAGAGTTGTGGAGGACAGGAATGAAAATGGTGGCCTCCCAATCTCTGGCCTGGAGAGCTGAGAGCTCAGGGCCCCACTCTTCAGTGCCCTCTCAGAGAAAAGTGCTCAATCATTCCCGTCTCCCTGGCCTCTGGCTGCACTCCGAGCTCACCCAGCCTGTGACCAAGTATTTCTGTCTCTGGCACACAGCCCTGCCTGGAGTCTCCAAACCCCACAGATCTTCCAGGTCAGAGTCTCCCCAGATCTTTTGGGGATCCCACACACAGAGTACCGGCCTTTGCCATGGATTATGGTTCAAGGTTACCCTGAGTTGAGAGCTCACTCCTGGGCTCTGCCTCCATAGCCAGCTTCCCTGCTCTAATATCTGTGAGCTCTATGACACTCAGACAGCCCTGATCCTTCTGCAATCCCGTCAGACCTGAGGCCACACTGTCCCCATGAGGTCTTCACCCCGGTTTAGCCTCTGGAGTGATGTCCGTCAGTGGAGCAGACTTTTAAAAGTCCTGATTTTGTGCTCCATTGCTCTGCTGTTTGCCGGGAGCTGGCCCCTCCACCCAGGGTCTATCTTCCCGTTGCTTTGGATTCACTTCTCTGCTGGTCCTACCTTTCAGAAAATGGTCGATTTTCGGTTTCTAGAATTGTTGCTTTTCTTCTCTTTGATTTCCTGTTGGATTTCCAGGTGTTCAGAATGGTTTTATAAGCTGTCTAGCTGATCTCCTGCTACCTGATGTCATCTCAGCCTGCTACTTCTCTGTCATCTTCCATACAATGCAATTCCAAGAATTGTTTTGAGGGTGATATCAACTGCAGTATCCTTAGGATTCCATGCATGCCATTGAAATGGACTTTGTATTCTGAAATGAAGAGATTTCTTAAACATTTGTTCTCCAAAGACTTCTTTATTGGGGAAAAGACAGGTCTCTTTGAAATATCATGAACACCTATATCTAGAAATCTTTTCCCTTGAAGATTCTTGTTCTACACTGAATGTTGCATTTTCCACAGACTTCTTCCTACCACCCTTCAGGGACAGGGCTTTTTGTGTAGACTAATATTAATATGGTCTCATGCCTCCCTAAAGAAGAATGGGTTGAGAGAAACATTTCACACAGACTTGTTTCTAATGGGGAAGTCTGTTAACAAGATTCCCAGTCTGATGCAAAACGGTTCTATCCTCAGGAAGCAATAGGTTACTTGAACCTTCCATAGTCCACAGACTACTTTCTGATGGGAAAGAGAGGGCACCTTTTGCTGCTAAACCACACTCATGCTAGAAGTCTTCCACTCTGGAAGTATCTTGCTGCTCTCTGAACACTGCATCCACAGGTTTGTACCTCTACATCAGGCTCACGGCACCTTTCATATATTACCACACAGATATTTGGTATCATTTCTATTGTTCACAAACAGAAAAACCTTGAGGATTCTAATCATGACAGTCTTTTTTCTCACAGGTCATTCTTCATCCTTCACCTCCTGATCACACACTTCTTTTTGCCAACACCTCTATTACCAGGAAACACAAAGTTTCTTCCACCTTGTGTTCTCTGCCAGCTCCATTCTTAAACGAAGGGTAGGAAAATCTCATGCCGTTAAACACACACATACTTGAACAACTCTCCCTGGAGGAATTTTGTTGTAAGCTGAATGTTGCATTCTCAACACACTTGTTTCTCAGAGTCAGGGCCATGGCACTATCTATATACTGCCTCACATATATTGATGTTTCTGCTATTTTCTGGAAACAAGAGGGTCTTTGACAATGTCTTTCTCCATGGACTTGACTCTAGAGTTACAGTTTCAGTGGTTTCCTCATCATTGCACACCTCCTTTGGATCCCCTTCTATCCATATTAAGTATTTCTTTGTAAAATGTCCTCCACCTGAATTCATTCTCCAATGGAAGAAGAGAGCACTTTCCAGTGTCTTAAACACATATAGGCTGGAAGGCTTCTCCTTTGAAGAAACATGTTGTTTGATGAAAGTTAAATGGTCCCCAGACTGCTGTGTATGCTTCTGCAGAAGGCACTGTTCCAATTTACCTTCCATGTTATCATATCACCTCCATTTTCTGGCAACAAGAATTAATGGAGAATTCCATTAATTAATCCATTAATTAAATAATTAATTAATGGAGACTTGTAAGAAGGAATTCTGAGGTCGTCTCTAATGATATACACCTCCATTGGAAAACAATTCCAATGCAGAGATTCTTTAGAATTGTGCTTTTTTTTCTTTATTTGTCAGAGAGAGAGAGAGAGAGCACAGGCAGACAGAGAGGCAGGCAGAGGCAGAGGGAGAAGCAGGCTCCCCGCCGAGCAAGGAGCCTGATGTGGGACTCGATCCCAGGAATCTGGGATCATGACCTGAGCTGAAGGCAGCCGCTCAACCAACTGAGCCACCCAGGCGTCCCTAGAATTGTGCTTTTTATCGATGCTTTCCCTGAGCTGGGATTGGTTACATCCATGTTCCTTAAACACGTGGACAATCAAAGGTTTCTGTCATAAAGAGTCTCCTTCTTCATAGCCAAATGCACTTCCCAGAGACTTTTTGTGACTCCTAAGGCTTATGGCACCTTTCCTCTCCCACTAAACACACACCTAATATTTGTACAACATTCTCTAAAGAAGTTGGTAGATGAGGGTCCCTTCTTGCAAGGAATTGTTTTGAGGGTGTTGTCGACTGCAGTATCCTCAGGATTCGATGCATTTTTTGAAAGGACATTTGTATCCTGAAACTTAGAGATTTCTTGAATATTGTGTGTTTCACAGTCTTCTCTCACAGGGGAAAGACAGGGCTCTTTCAAGTCTCATAAACACCTATATTCTAGAAGTCTTTCCTCTGGAAGACTCCTGTTCTATGCAGAAAGTTGCATTTTCCACACACTTCTTTCTACCCTCCAATGACAGGGCATCTTCTGTAGACTAAGACACATATATTGGATACAGTGTCACCCTTCCAGAATTAAGAATGGGTTGAAAGATACATTCTCCACAGACTGGTTTCTAAGAGGGAAATGTGTGGTGGTTTCCTCATGATTCCATATATTTCCAATGAAAAATGGTTCTACGTTTAGGAAGGAAGAGGTTACTTGAACTTGCATAGTCCACAGACTATTTGACAGGGGAAAGGGAGGGCACCTTCCTGCTCCTGAAACATGCATGTGCCAGAAGGCTTCCTCCCTGAAAGTATCTTGGTGTTCACTGAAGCCTGCATTCTCCACAGACTTGTACTTATGCTTCAGGTTCATAGCACCTTCCCTATATTACACACAGATATTTGATATCTCAATTGCTTCTAAATAGGAAAACCTTGAAGATTCCTGTCTCCACAGATCTGTTTCTCACTGTTCAATCTTTGTCAGTCTCCTCCTGATCCTACACCTCTATTTGCCAAGAATTCTATCATCAGGAAACACAAAGTTCCTTCCATGTTGTGTTCTCTGCCAACTTGCTTCTCAGATGAAGAATAGGACAACATGGTGCTGTTATACAGCACACACTTCAGGACATGACACTGCTCCTATCCTGCTTTCCATGTTTCATATCACCTTAATCTTCTGGCAACAAGAATTAATGGAAAATTCCATTCTCCACTGACTAGTTTCAGGAAGGAAGTCTGATGTACTCTCTCATGATCTACACCAGCATTGAAAAAGAGTTCCTTCTTTGGCAAGGCAGAGATATTTGGAGCTGAGTTTTCACAGATGCTTTCTCTGGGCAGGGGTTGGTCACATCCATGTTGCTTAAACACAGGGATGTTCCAAGGTTTCTGCCATGAAGAGTCTCATTGTTGGAAGCAAATGCATTCCCCAGAGCCTTCTTGCGACACCTTAGGTTTATGGCACTTTTAGTCTCCAGTGAACACATAGTTGATTTCTGTACAACATTCTCTAAAGATGTTGGTAGATTAGGATCCTTTCGTGCAAGTAATTGTTTTGAAGGTAATGATGACTGCAGTATCCTCAGGATTCCACATATGCCATTGAAATAACCTTTGTACTCTGAAACATAGATTTCTTGAAGACTGTTCTCTACAGACTTCTCTTTCAAGGGAAATTCAGGGTTCTTCGAGGATCATAAACACCTATATTCCAGAAGTATTTTCTTTTGAAGATAATTATTCTACAATGAAATTTGCATATTCAACTCCACAGACTTCTTTCTACCCTTCGTGGACAGTGCCTCATACATAGACTAAGACACATATATTTTATATGGCCTCGCCCTTCTAGAATGAAGAATGGTTTGAAAATACATTTTCCACAGACTGGTTTATAAGAAGGAAATATGTGGTGATTTCAACGTGAGTCCATGTCTATGATGCAAAATGGTTCTATCTTCAGGAGGCAAGAGGTTACTTGAAACTTGCATGGTACACAGACTACTTACTCAGGTGAAGGAGAGGGCAACTTCCTACTACCGAAACACATTTATGCTAGAAAGCTCCCCCCCTGGAAGTATCTTGCTGTTTACTGAATGGTGCATTCTCCACAACTTGTACCTCCGTGTCAGGTTCACAGCACCTTCTATATATTACCACACCAATATTTGGTATAAGCTCAATTGTTTGCAAACAGAAAAACCTGAGGATTACAATATCCACAGACATGGTTCCTACAGTTCCATCTTCATCTCTCTCCTCCTGATCCCACACGTCTTTTTGCCAACACTTCTATCATCAGGAAACACAAAGTTCCTCCCACATTGTGTTCTCTGCCAACTTTGTTCTTACAGGAAGGATAGGACAATGTCGTGCTGTTAAAAAACATACGCACGCGTGCACGCGCACCCAAACACACGCGTGCATGCGCCCCCTCCCCCCACAAATGGCTTTCCCTGGAGGATTTTGTGTTGTGAGCTGTAGAATTCTTGAATATTGTGTTCTTCACAGACCTCTCTCAGGGAAAGACAGCCCTTGTTGAAGTGTCATAAACAACTATATTCTAGAGTCTTTTCCCTTGAAGATTCTTGTTCAATACTGAACGTTGCTTTTCCCACATGCTTTTTTCTACACCTCAGGGATAGGGTATCTTCTATAAGCTAAGACACATATATTTAATATTGGTCTCCCTTCCAAATGAAGAGTGGGTTGACAGATACATTCTCCGCAGACTGGTTTCTAATAATGAAGATTGTGGTGGACTCATCAAGGCTCTACATGTTCCATGCAAAGCGTTTCCATCTTCAGAAAACAAAAGGTTACTTGAGCCTTGCATGGACCACAGACTACTTTCTCATGGAAGGGAAGGGCACCTTCCTGCTGCTGAAATACATGCAAAGCTTAAAGGTTTCCCTCCTGGAAGAATCTTGCTGTTTGCTGAATGCAAACATCTCCCCAGAATGATTTCTTTGCATCAGGCTCATGGCACCTTCCCTAAATTCCCACATGGGTATTTGCTATCATCTCTATTGTTTGTAAAAAGGAAAACCTTGAGGATTCCAATCTCCACATACTTCTTTCTTATTGTTCAGTTTTTGTGGGTATCCTCCTGATCCCACATCTCTTTTTGCCAAAACTTCTATCATCAGAAAAAAAAAACAATGTTCCCCCCATGTTGTGTTCTCTGCCAACTTCATTCTCAAACAAAGGTAGGAGAATGTCATGCACATCTTCCAACAGCTCTCCCTGGAGGTGTTTTGTTTTGTTATGTTTTGTTTTGTTTTGTTTTGCGACCTGAATGTTGTATACTCCACACACTTTTTTCTCTGCTTCAGGACCATGACGCCATCTATACAGTACCACACATATAGTAGATATACATGATGACTTCTGGAAACAAGAAGGTCATTGAAGGTGTTCTTCTCCATGGATTTTACTCTAGTGTTAAGAACACAGTGATTTCCACATGGTTGCACACCTCCATTGGAAAAGAAAGATTTGTCTTTCTTCAGAAAGCAAGTATTTCTTTGCATTATGTGTTCCACTCTGACTTCCTTCACCAATGGAAGAAGAGAGCACTTTCTAGTGGCTCAAATGCATACAGGCTGTAAGGCTTCTCCATTGATGTAATGTGTTGTTCAAAGAAAGTACACTGTCTCTGCATGGGTGTCTACACTTCAGGGATATGGCACTATTTCTCCTCTACTGTCCATGTTTCTCATATTCCATCCATCTTCTGGCAACAAGAATTAATGGAGAATTCCATTCTCCACAGTCTTGTTTCAAGAAGGAAGTCTGAGGTTGTATCTTATGATCTATATCTCCTTTGGAAAAAGGTTCCTTCTTTGGCAAGGCAGAGATTATTTAGAGTTGTGGTTTTCACAGATGCTTCATCTGACTGGGATTGGCCAGATTCTTGTTGCTTAAACACAGGAATTCTCGAAGGTTTCTGCCATGAAACCTTCTTATCATTCTTTGCAGTGAGATGCACTCCCTTGACTTCTTGTGACTTCTTAGGTTTATGGCAACTTCTGTCTCCAACTGAGCACATAGTTGGTATCTGTGCAACATTCTCTAAAGAAGTTAATAGATGAGGGTCCATTCATGCAAGGGATTATTTCAAGGGTGATATCAACTGCAGTATCCTCAGGGACCCTTTGGTGTCTTTGATGACCTTTGTATTCTGATACTTAGAGATTTCTTGAATATTTTGTGCTTCACAGAATTCTCTACCATGGGAAAGACAGGGCCCTTTGAAGTGTCATAAACACCTATATTCTAGAAGGCTTCTCCCTTGAAGATTCTTGTTCTATGCTGAAGGTTGCATTATCCACAAACTTCTTTCGACCCTTCAGGGACCGGGCATCTTCCGTAGGCTTAGACACATATATTTGATATGGTCTCTCCCTTCTAGATAGAAGAATGGGTTGAAAAATACATTTCCAGATTGGTTTCTAAGAGAAAGTGTGTGACTGTGCCCACGGGATCCCACATTTCCAATGCAAAATGATTCTATCTTCAGGAAGCAAGAGGTTACTTAAAACTGCCTGGTCCACAGTGGTCCAAAGATTACATTCTCAGGGGAAGGAGAAGGCACCTTCCTCCTGCTGAAACACACGCATGCTTCAAGCCTTCCCCCCTTGGAAGTATCTTGCTGTTTGTGGACTGCTGCATTCCTCCCAGACTTGTTCCTTCGTGTCAGACTCATGGCACCATCTCTATATTAGCAGACGGATTTTTAAAAAATTTTATTTATTTTTAAAATTTATTTCAGTGTTCCAGAATTCATTGTTTATGCACCACACCCAGTGTTCCATGCAATATGTGCCCTCCATAATACCCATCACTGGGCTCACCTAACCTCCTACCCCCTGCCCGTCCAAAACCCTCAGAATGTTTTTCAGAGTCCACAGTCTCTCATGGTTGGTCTCCAATGCCAATTTTCCCCACCCCCTTCTCCTCTCCATCTCCCCATGTCCTCCATGTTATTCCTTATGCTCCACAAATAAGCAAAACTGTATGAAAGTTGACCCTCTCTGCTTGGCTAATTTCATACAGCATAATCTCTTCCAGTCGTATCCATGTAGATACAAAAGTTGGGTATCCAACCATTCTGAGGGAGGCATAATACTCCATAGTATATATGGACCACATCTTCCTAATCCATTTGTCCATTGAGACCATCTTGGTTCTCTCCATAGTTTGGTGACTGATCATTGCTGCTATGAACACTGGGGCACAGATGACATTATTTTCACTACATCTGTATTTTGGGGGCAAATACCAAGTAGTGCAATTGCAGAATCATAGCGAAGCTCTATTTTTAATTTCTTAAGGAAGAAATTAAAATCCAAACTGTTCTCCAAATTGACTGCACCAACTTGCATTCCCCAAAATGTAAGAGGGTTCCCCTTTCTCCACATCCTCTCTAACACATGGTGTTCACTGTCTTGTCAATTTTGGCCATTCTACTGGTGTAAGTTGGTATCTCAATGTGGTTTTGATTTGAATCTCCCTGATGGCTAATGATGATGAACATTTTTAATGTGCCTCTTAGCCATTAGTAGTAGTCTTCATTGCAGAAGTGTCTGTTCATGTCTTCAACCCATTGTTTGACATGATAATTTGTTTTGTGTGTGTTGAGTTTGAGGAGTTCTTTATAGATCTTGGATATCAGCCCTTTGTCTGTATTGTCATTTGCAAATATCTTCTCTCATTCCGTGGGTTACCACTTTCTCTCTTTCTTTCTTTCTTTTTCTTTCTTTCTTTCTTTCTTTCTTTCTTTCTTTCTTTCTTTCTTTCTTT